>CM035415.1:28082649-28110149 GCA_020310875.1 Ceratopteris richardii
AGAGAGACTATTAGAGTTAACCTAAGAGCTTTCAACCCACAAATCATAGAGAGAGAGAGTCTTCAGCCTACTAAAAGTTTGAATTTACCTAAGAGCTTAGAGCCCTCAGCCTCCACATTTTGCCTCTTTAAGTCTTGGGCACACATATATCATCATGCCTCCTGGTATTTCACCTTTATGGAGTATCCATACGACTAATAATGAGTTGGTGAATACTACCGGATCTGGTTCTGGTACAAGGAGATGGATGTGTAAGTATTGTGGTAAGTCCTTTAGTACCACAACTACACGTCTTATCCGACATGTATCTGGACTAGGAGGATTGGGCATTGCTGAGTGTACACAACTCCCACAAGAGATTGGAGAAATTGTGTGCAAAGAGCATAAGCTTGCTCAGGATGCTAAAGAAGCTCGTCATCATGAGTTTGTTGCAGCTTCTAAGGATATATTAGAAGAAGTTGAGGATATAGGACTTAGCGCTAGCACATTGAGAAGTCGGACTTCTTCTCAACGTGATGAGAATGAAGAGTCTGTTCCATTAGAAGGACAATCATCTCAAAGATTCAAAGAATCACAGTCCTCTATTCAATCCTCTTACATATCCAATCGCTTGCAGAAGCAACGCCAAAGAGTAGCTGACATAGAGATAGAGCGTTGCATACTTGAGTGCAACATTCCTTTCAATGTTGTCCGCACGGATGCATGGAAGAGAATGGTAAAAGCAATAGCTCAAGTAGGCCCTTCTGATGATTGGCATGGGGTTGATTATAAGCGGTTGCGTACCTCGATGATCATAGAAGAGAGAGAGAATCGAGAAACTTCTAGAGCCTATTAGATTGGGGTGGCATACATATGGTTGCTCCATTCTATCCGATGGATGAAGTGACATTCGACGCCGCCATATCATAAACATAATGGTCTCTAGTTGTTTGGGCACCTTTTTTCTTAAGGCCATTGATTGCAGTCATGCCGGTACACGCATCATTGGGAGCTTATATTTGAGCACATCAAAAGTGCCATTGAGGAAATCGGTGTGCAAAATGTAGTACAAGTTATCACTAATAATGCCTCAAACTGTAAGAGAATGGGAGAGTTGGTAGAGGCTGAGTTTCCTAGCATTGTGTGGACTCCATGTGCTGCACATTATTTAGATTTATTAATTGAGGATATAGGGAAGCTCCCTTGGCTATCTCCTGTTGTTAGTAATGCCAAAAAGGTGATTTCTTCCATACGTAAGAATCACCAAGCACTAGCTATTTTTCGGGCTTATAGTAAAAAAGAGTTGATTTGTCCAGCAGAGACCCGATTTGGCTATGTATACCATGTCTTCTCCAGACTACATTTATGCATGGACACATTGCGCTTGACAGTTACAGACCCTCGATGGCGGGCCATGGCGAGAGGACGCACAGAGGCTGCAAATTTTGTGCGGGGGAAGGTTTTCGATGTGGATTTTTGGGCAGAGATAGAGCATATTGTACCTATCTTTCGATCGATTCATATCATATTACGTTTTGCTGATATGGAGGGATCCACACTTGGCCTTCTGTACCATATGTACACACGGATGCGGGAGGCTATTTCATCCGTGACGACTCTATCGACGTCTCGGTATATTTGAATTTTTAATTATTAATTATTACTTTATGCGTGACCACATTGATGATTAAAAATTTATTTACGATTACAATGATGATTTTGTAGTGGCTTTTTGCTTTTGTAATTTCTTAATATAGACATCGTGATGTGATGGAGCTAGTGGAGTCCCGATGGCAGTTTTTATCGCGACCGATTCATAGTTTTGCAGCCCTTTTACACCCTTACTTTAAGGGTCCACGTTTATGGTCGCAGCCACACATGCATCATATGAAGGACTTATACATGGAGCGCATTATGAGTCCTGATCAGCAGGTGGCATTTGATAGAGATTTTTCAGCTTACATGAGCAATGTTGGTATTGCTTATGCTAGATCCACCTCATTGAGGCAAGATGTCACATCTCGACCTCTTGAGTGGTGGAATCATTACGGTTATGGTCACCTTATCATTGCACCGCATGCTCTCAGGGTATTGTCACAGGTATACATAATATGGTATTAATACCTACATTGAAATTTGATTTATCATTTGTTATTTGTTACACAAATAATAATTATAATCCAATGTTCATGAATAATAAAGTTTAATGATTAATTATTGTAGGATTGCTCTTCTAGCCCATGCGAGCGGAATTGGAGTGCATTTTCTTTAGTGCACACCAAACTCCGCAATTGTTTGAGTGTGGAGCAGTTGCATCGTGTGGTCTTTTGTAAGGCCAATTTATGACTTTTACGTTCACTACGATCTCTTACAGGTCCGAGGCAAGTAATAATTTTGGTAATTATAATTTGTGTATATACTTTCTAAATTCTAACTTTTTCTTATATGTCATGTGGTAAATTATAATATTCTTAATATTTGCTTTGTTTTTTTCAGATTTCACCTGTTGATTTTGAGAGTGCTTTCACGTCAGAGGAAAGCATAGAAACACATGTTGATGATGAACAGGAGCAGATTTACAGGATGCTTCATTAAGAGCTTAAGAGCATTGATAGGAGAGTCACGAGAGCACGATCCAGTGCTATTTCTAGGCGCCAAAGTGATCCACCCGAGGAGCAGAGTCCATCTACGAGTGCAGCGCCTGTTTATAGTAGGAGACGCAAAATGCGTCCTCGACGTAGAGGCCAGCCCATTATGGCAGAGGCATAGCTCGAGGACATTGTGGAGCATGCACCAGAGGATCATGAGTTTGCAGAGATGGCTCCTATTGTGGATATAGAGTATGATGATGAAGGGAATGTCATTCCTAGAGATGATATTTCTCTTCCATCATCAGATGAGTCCTTTGGCATAGATGATCTAGAGTAGATAGTAGATTCAGACTTTTTGGCAGATGTTTATGAGTTACCATGACATATGTATGATCATTGATGTTACATGTATCATGATTCATGTCAGATGTTACATGTATGATGTACCATGTTACTTTTTGGATTCATACTTTTTGACATTGAACATTTGACATTATACAAGGTTTCTGGCTTCATATTTATTGTTTATGTCATATGATTTATTAGATTTCATAAATTTCTCCCTTGATTATATTGTGTTTCATTATTTATGAAATTATGCCACATGGTTCAAACTTCAATGTTCATTAATAGACTAGGATTGTGATTTGATATTTGTAAGTATTATATTATATATATATATATATATATATATATATATATATATATATATATATATATAGTAACGACGCACCTTACACACCTTACCTCCGCATACCATTCGGTCCTCGCACCTTACACGCACGGAACGCACCGGACTGCCTTGCTATGCAGAGAGCTTATACCAGATCCCGGACTAGCCCCCCATTCCCAGGCCACATAGCTCACACCCCACTACCTCTAACTTCTTCACATCGACTATGATGCGCCACTCCATTGCCCATCTACAACATGGTAGGAACCAAGCACTGGTTTAAGGGTTCCTAGACTCATGGATTGAGCACATCATTGTGCCCATTCATAAGTCAGGCGATGTTATGGATCCACGCAGATACTGAAACGATCATGATTGGCCCCATACTGGCGAAGTTATATGGGGCAATGCTAGAGACAGAGTTGAGCACTCTCGTCAAGAGGAAGGGCATCACGGCTCCAAGACAGGCAGGATTACTCTACCATTGACCACATCCTCACTCTAAGATGCCATTCATCACTCAAAGACATTCAAGATTCAGATGAGATTACTCTACCATTGACCACATCAGGGTATACACATTCACACCCCCATGGGTCCCCCCTCTATTACGTGGTCATTATCTGCAGAGTGAGAGTCACGCTCACCCATGCACCACTACATTAAACCTACTACCCCCTCATTACGAGGTACACCATCCTTTTGTTGTTTTCAGCCTACACAGTTTTGTGTAGTGAGTATTTTCCTTCTGATTTCTACGTAGAGATTACCACAGTTGTACATGGTTTTGTCTCATAGGCCAAGTTTGGCCTTTGGAGGACGTTAATATAACTTTCTTTTTTCTTTCTTTCTTTCTTTCTTTCTTTCCCTCCCTCCCTCCCTCCCTCCCTCCCCCCCTCTCTCTCTCTCTCTCTCTCTCTCTCTCTCTGTCTCTCTCTCTGTGCAGGGACTACCGGATGGTGCCCTCTACATGGATGAGGACCTCACGCAGATTCAAGTGACACACCGACGCACTTGCATGCCACAGATACTCAAGGCACGACGAGAGGGGAGGAAGGCCTTTTTACCGTGAGGGTAAGGTCTTCATAGATGGACGCCCTATGAAATAGGGCCACGCGGCCTATGAGACATCACCACACGAGGAGACACCACTCAGAGGAGCAGTGTGGAACTGCAATGGGGCGCTCTGGACGCGAGGAGACACCACACGAGGAGCAGTGTGGAACTGCAATGGGGCGCTCTGGACGCGACCAGCCAGACTTTAGGAGATCCTCGCATCACATGACTTTGCATGCATCACAGAGACACACGAGCCCAGAGAGAGGGCTACCATGCATTGCAGGTTTTCATTGGGAATCTTCATTCCGGACCACGACGAGACAGAGTACAATGCGAGGGTCGGGAGGGGTGGCCATCGTATTTAGACAGGAGGTACAGAGCCGGATCCATATTATAGGAAGAGATGAGGAGGCACGATATATGTGGGTTCGCATGGAGATAGCACACGGGAGCTAGATTTACATTGCTATATGCTACTTCCCTTCAGGCGGATCTCGATACGCAGGACAAGATCTTGGGGGATCGATCCGGGACAGAGACTCACCATACACAGCACTTTCAGATGAGATACTACATTACGGCACACTAGGTAAAGTCTTCCTTATGGGGGACTTCAATGGACGCACTCAGTCACATTAGTGTGACGCATACGACATGGATCACCCACATCTCATGAGGGCCAAAGACCCAGAGGAGATGAGTACTAGTAGAGTATCGACAGATATGGGTCAGGACACCACAAGGTATGGCAGACATCTTCTTGAGCTAGGCAGCCGACATGAGCTCGTTATATATAACGGGATGCATCATTGGCCAAGTTCGGGCGGACTTACTTGCTTCCCTCATGTGGGAGGTGAGAGCTCATTCGACTACATTTTGGGTACCACCTCTGGAGCTTCACTCATCGCCTCACTTACTATTGGACGACGCCCACTTGGTACTGACCATACATTTATCACATTCACACTCTCATCTCCTATTCCATTAGACCCTCCCTCATCCACTGAGACACACATCACGATACACTTCACACACGAGCTCTCACACGTTTATGCACACCATTTACACACTCGTCTACTCCCCCTCGATCCACTCTCACCCTTGGACACACTTACATCACAGTTCACCACCATCCTACACGACTCAGCTCTCTGCAGTTTCCCACACCGCACACATATACACCCTCCACGCACAGGTTCCATGCCTCAGAACCGCTGGTATGGTGCAGACTGCCGCGAGCTACGGAAGCACCTACGCATTTTAGAGCATAGAGGGGATATTACACACACACAGGCACAATGTCGCATGCAGAGCCTTACTCGCCGCAAACGGCCTGATTGGGAGGAGAGACAATACTGGGATATTTATCATTTACTCATGAGTCGAGACAGTGCAATGACATGGCGACATTTGAGAGAGAGGAGACAGTAGACACCCATCCGAGACCCGAGCACTTGGCATGGCTATGCACAGAGCCTATACGAGATCCAAGACCAGCCCCCCATTCCCAGACCACAGAGCTCACGTCCTACTACATCTGACTTCTTCACACCCACTATGGTGGGACGAGCTATTGCCCGTCTACAGCATGGCAGGGCCCATGACCTTTTCGGTTTACAGGCTGAGCACCTCATCTACGGAGGCACGACCCTTGCACCACTCATTGCCCACCTCTTCAACCGTGCACTGGTTGAAGGGTTCCCTGACTCATGGACTGAGCACACCATAGTGCCCATTCATAAGTCAGGAGATACTATGGATCCAGCTACATACCGGACGATCATGATTGGCCCTATATTGGCCAAGTTATATGGGGCGGTTGGCTTATCTCATCCACTTGCTAGCACTATCGGGATGAAGCAAGGATGCCCTCTTTCACCCACCCTCTTTGGACTCTACATTGATGAGATAGTGGACTACATACAGCAGCAAGGGGGTGATGGCATTGAGGTACACGGGTCCACTGTCCATATTCTTTTATACGCTGATGATATTGTATTGGTCTCAAAGTCTGCAGAAGGTCTAAAGCATCATCTACATGGCCTAGATAATTTTTGCACACACAGAGGTTTATCTGTGAACCTTGGTAAAACCAAGGTCATGATCTTTCATACATCAGCACAGGTACGCAGACATAACGTTCACAGTAGCAGGTGGACCGATTGAGGTGGTCGGATCATATGTTTACTTGGGAGTGACATTTACAGCAGCTTCAGGGGTCTGGTCATGATCTTTCATACATCAGCACAGGTACGCAGACATAGTTTGTTCACAGTAGCAGGTGGACCGATTGAGGTGGTCGGATCATATGTTTACTTGGGAGTGACATTTACAGCAGCTTCAGGGGTCTTCTCTATGTCTCAGGCAACACGTGACCGCATCACACGTGGGTATGCAGCACTTGCCTTGATGGAGAGACAGTGCCACCGGGCATATTTTCAGGAGCCCTGCACAAAGGGGTGGCTCTTCGACACTTTGGTTACACCAGCGCTCATGTATGGGGCAGCCATATGGGGACCAGGATTAGCCACATCAGTATGGACAGCATTAGATAGGCCACAGATCCTCATGATTTCCAGACTTATCCGCAGCAAGCCTTCAGTACCACAGGATATCATTAGAGCATAGCTCGCTGCACCACCGATGCTAGTTGAGGCACTATTCCAGACACCATGCCTATTACACAGACTTCGGAGCATGGATACAGAGCGCATTGCTTATCGAGTTTTCCAAGCATCACGGGATATGGCATTAGCAGGCGACACCTCCTCATCGTATGCACAGACACGAGACTGGCTCGCCCACCACGGCTTTGACATAGACTGGCTACCACCACTACAGTACGACTCACATGCACCTACCTACTCACTCTCTCATCAGGAGAGGAATAGGGTCATTCGTCAGGAGATATGGCATACATACATACAGAGGACATGGGTGAGCCCTAGGGGTACATTGCCACCGAAAATGCTCTATTACCGTGAGCATTTTCTACATATATCAGACGAGGGCTTCATCGAGATTCCGAGATACATGCAGACATATCTACCCCACCACCTTCGACTCATCATTGGGCAGCTCCGGGTTTCATCACATCAGCTCGAGATTGAGCGGGGTCGGTCGAGGGGAGTCCCCCGTGAGGAGAGGTGGTGCCCAGTATGCGAGACAGAGGTAGAGAGTGAGGAGCATTTTGTTATCAGATGCCCAGCATACTTAGACCTACGAGCACAGTTCCAGATAGAGGAGTCACTCCCGTTATGCATGACTATGGGAGACCAGCGACGCTTGGGACGCTTCCTCGCAGCAGCATACGAGAGGCCAGATCGGTCACTCCAGCCCACACATCAGCCACGAGTGAGTACGCAGCAGATCATTACCCAGTTTTTTCAGCGAGCTGAGCTACATCAGAGAGGTCCATCTATAGGGCTCACGCTCCACCAGGCAGCAGCACGCTGCACAGAGAGCACGGCGCCGACCACACATGGGCGGATATCATCGACCACGACTATATCAGGAGGATATCTCACGCATCAGGACAGCCTACGACCACATGATGGAGCATAGGCATACCACCACCCCCTGGGTTGTCTTCCTTCAGGAGGCACTCAGACCACCCCCGATGTACCACATACTACACCCACCTCCACCCATTCACCAGTAGCTAGGGTGTTTTACTCACACTTTTACTCACATGTCCCCCATGTATTAGGTGGCCACTATCTGCAAAGTCAGAGCCAGGTCTCCCCAGACTTTTCCAGTCTTATATATCTTTGTGTCGCAATATACTTTTTATTTCATTTCATCCTCTACACAGAGTTACTACACTTTTACATGGTTTTTGTCTCATAGGCCAAGTTTGGCCTCCAAAAGATGTTAATATGACTCTCTCTCTCTCTCTCTCTCTCTCTCTCTCTCTCTCTCTCTCTCTCTCTCTCTCTCTCTCTCTCTCTCTCTCTCTCTCTCTCTCTCTCTCTCTCTCTCTCTCTCTCTCTCTCTCTCTCTCTCTCTCTCTCTCTCTCTCTCTCTCTCTCTCTCTCTCTCTCTCTCTCTCTCTCTCTCTCTCTCTCTCTCTCTCTCTCTCTCTCTCTCTCTCTCTCTCTCTCTCTCTCTCTCTCTCCATCAACATGTGTGTGTGTGTAAATGAGTTGATCTCCTCTCCTCCAAGAGTATGTGAGCAGCAGCACATAGCAAAATCAGCAATACACCCTCCAAGAGTGTGCAACCAACAAGCAGCAGCAGCACATACCAAAATCCGCAATACACCCTCCAAGAGTGTGCAACCAACAAGCAGCAGCAGCACACACTAGAAATTAAAAATCCATGTATGGGCGTGTAGTTTTGCACATCTAATTATTTATGGTGGTAAATAGCTGCACCAGCTTTTCTTAGTTGCCATGTGTTGCAATCATAACCAAGTTCGGCAAGTGTTGTATATGGTTGGAACTCTCTTTGACTGCTTCAAGCGATTATCTCACATATCATTTTTTGACCATTTGGACCATTTTTTGGGAAACGGTATGACTTTTTGACCTTTCCTAGTCTAAGAAATGGTTCCCCGATATATACAACCAATGATTAGTAAAGTGCTAAAAATATATAAATTAGAAATTTAATGAGCTCTAAAGCTAACATTCCTGACAGATTCATGATCAAAGTTATTACGTGTGCCTGTACACTTAAGATGGAATGGCAAGGACTGGTGTGCAAGGAACTCCTTGCTCTATGTATCGCCTTTCTGGCCATACATAGTACATATACATGGATCTTGTACCTTTTGCAATGGGATACTTCAACAAAAATGTACGTGTAACTTTAAGGGATAGCTTTCAAAATGAGTGATAGATCTCATTCCCACAAGCAAGAAAAAATTATGATTTAGGAAATACATATAGAGCACATTGGATATTTCTATCTTCAAAATATAATGGAACTCAGCTTCCGCAAAGATCTTCTTGGTTCATCAAGAATTTGATTGGAAACTCCTATCAGTGGATAAATGGTTGAATTGAAGGACCATCTATTATTACAATATGTTCTTTCCAGTTTGATATCATCCCCTCATGTAATCATTGTTGGGGATATCATCACTAAGAGGTCTAGTGGTGCAGAAGATGAACATATGTTTAGAGTAAGAAAATTCATGTCCTCATCATTTCTTCCATAAAATCAACTGACCTAACTCTTTAGGGGGGAAAAATGAATGTAGAATTAGTGGCAAATAAACAAAATGAAAGGAACAGAAACTTTAGTGAATCAAATACAGTGATGGCATTACCTGTTCATTCAGTTGCTTCAAGAGCGTCCCTCCAATCAAGCCTGGCCCTACAATCCCGACTGACATGGTTGTTTTGGATAGATAAACTCTTGAATGCACTGCCTTAAGAGCTCTCACTGAATCTTGCTGATCCACAACAATTGTAACATTATATTCTGAGCAGCCCTGAGCTATGGCTCTCACGTTGATATTGGCCTACACAACATAGAACAAACTAGAGCTGCATGAATAAAAATGAATCCCACATAGCAAGAGAGGGCATGTAGTCATTTTTTCCGAAACATGCCATAGAACTTAGAAGATGCAGAATTTGCCAACCGATCACCTTAGCAAGGGCACTGAATAAAGTAGCACTAACTCCGGGAGTACTTGCCATTCGTTGCCCAACAGCTGCTAGTATGCAACAGTTAGGAATAACGTCCACCTACGATGATATATATGGAACATTAATTAAAAGTCCTAACTAAATAAGTTAGACCTCAAAGCCACTTGATTGAATTACTCTAGAAAGACGACGAGCTGCCAGTGCCCTGTGAAATTTTTCTTCCAATGCTTTTGCAACTGCCCTTGCCTCTCTCTGAGGAACAGCAAAGCAAACAGAATGCTCACTGCTTGCCTTCACATCATCAAAGAAAGAAGTCAGAATGATGCTGCATTCACATACTACTGAAGAATATACAAGAGAAAACATTTAATTCAACAACACAGAATATATTGATACTTTACTTGTGATATCATTATCACATTTGCTCCAGCATCTTTAACAGCACCAAAAATTTCACTTGCAGTTCCAGGAACCCCAGCCATACCAGTTCTGCCAACATGTCAAAGAAAGCAATGAAAAAAATGGAACAAAATATTGAGGGAATGAAATTTATTGAGTATGATGTATTACCCTTCCACATTAATGAGAGCCACATTATCAATAGTCGCAAAGCCTTTCACAGAGGAGCATCCTTCTGGCTCATTTTCATGCAGTGATGTTTCAGCATTCGATGAAACATAACTAGAAATCTTTGTTCCTTGTGCTGAAATGTTGAACACATTCCTGATTGTGATGGGTATATCATAGCGCATAACTGGCATAATTGTCCGAGGATGAAGCACATAGGCACCAAAATATGACTGACATGGATATAATAACAGACAAAAATTCAGCTGTTATCGAATTACACATTGCACACTTAAGACTACAAAGATGTTAAGGAAGCTTACCAGTTCCCATGCCTCTTGATAAGTCAACGTATCAAGTATAACAGCTTCACTAACTTTAGTTTAAAGACAACATAACACAAAAGGTGAAAAGCAGGAGTTAGATATCCTTGACCATGGATTTCAGATGTTGAAAATAACACAAGTTCAAACCAGCATTTGTCTTCCCATATAAGTCCTACAATTTACAATTATGTCATAAGAATTCTTAAAACTAGCCAAAATGCTCACAAAAATACATAACCAAATAATCTTTTTTCAAGTCCAATGGTATAAAATAAGCCACTGATAGGACAACCAAGCCAACATCCAAGGGGAATGGCAAATGTATTAACGAGTGATGCAACAACACATACATGGCCAACAGTTGTACATGTGCTCAACAACTTTTATGGAGAAACATAAAACAACTGTAGATGATGTTTTGTTCCCAGAGATGGATTTATCAAAGTGGTGCAGCATGCACACTCCTGGACTAGACAAGTCAGAACAAGCTAACCCTTCAACAAATCGCACTCACCTTTCTGCACATAACAATATATGAGACAGTTCAAGTCACTCCTACACAGGTGTATACAGAAACGAAGAAGCCCAATTCACTTCTCTACTAATACTAGTATATAAGAAGTACAGATGGTTGTAGTACCAATTCAAAGCACTGCGACAAGTTACAAAGCTTTAAGCTGCAGAAGACCTAAGATTGCACTCAGTGTACCAAGAGAGGACAACATCATGTTCAGCACCAACTGAACCCCTGAGTCCACACCAATGAACCCAGGATAAAACTATCACCCATTAACCTCAATCACGATTTGAATAGCTCATATTTTCTCCTGTTCCAAAGAAAGGATTGTCCAATCATCATCCCAAAAAGAGGTCATTGCAAAAGCCATCAAGGATACCATCCCAAGTATATCCTTCAGAAAAACAAGTTGTTTTGGGGCATCCTAATTCCAACAAGTATCACCATGACTTCTAACTCATTCTAGAGGGGATAGAGGGGCAAGGGGACAGCATCCTAGCACCCTTACTCTTTAAAAGAGCAACTTTACTCAAGAATCACTCTTTTGCAAACGCAGCATCAATTGAGAGCCACCGTTTCAAAATCTATCCACACCTCTCTTTTGTGGATCGATTCTCCACCACCCTTTATCTCTTAGAGAGCATAAGAACCTTTGCTTAAGTCTAGTCTCGAGATCTTTGGCCATACACACGAGTGACCAAACGGTATCTGATTTCAGGTCTGTTGAGCCGGCCCGACACTCACATCATAGACTTACTTTATTACATCCCCCCTTGACATAGTTTAAAAAATTGTGCAATTTTTGTATCATAAAAATCGTAAAAACCACGAATGCGAGTTAAATCTAAGCTTTGGGGGGGTTTTTTTGTTTTGTGGTGGTGGGGGGGGGGGGGGGGGGGGGGGGGGGAGAGAGAGAGAGAGAGAGAGAGAGAGAGAGAGAGAGAGAGACTTCAGCCTTGACTCTTGAGAGACACTTGAGAGAGACTTGAGAGAGATTTCAGTTTTGCTCTTTGAAAGAGATTTCAGCCCATTGCTCTTTTGAGTCTTGCTCTTGAGTGTTTTATTAATGTAGTCCTAAGCCTACTCCTTTTATCCTTAGAGTTTTATCATCATGGGAAGAATTAATGTTAGTCGAAGTCATGTGAAAGAGCTTGGCAAGAATAGATGGCAATGCAAGTATTGCATGGGAGTTTACACAGGTGCATGGGAGTTTACACAGGCACTGCATCTCGTATCAAGGCTCATTTCCTTGGCTTAAAAGATGGAGGCATTGGAAAATGCGCTTCTATTCTTCCAAAGATTGTTGAGGAGCTAACTACTGAGCTTCAATTGAGCAAAAGAGTAGGTAAGATGCCATTTGGTTCATCTTCACTATCACATAGCGATGAGGAACAAACGAATCCCATTGATGTCGTTGATTGTATCCCTAGTGTATCCAAAAGGCCACGCACTGAAAGCATTAGCTCAGTGAGCATCTCTGTGGATCCTAGTCCCAAGATTCCAAAGAGTAATATATTTGTGAGAGATTGCAGCATGTCTGGAATACAAAAACAATCAATGGATGAAGCAACTCAAGAGATAACCAAGCTCTTCATTGAATGTGGTATCCCATTCAATGTGGCAAACACACGTGCATAGAAGAGGGCCATAAAAGTTGCGAGTAGGATTGGGTATCCTTGGGAGGGTCCATCAAGACAAGTCTTACATACATCTAAGCTCTCCAGACAAAAAACATTACTTCAGAGACAGACAATGATATTGAGAACTCATCAGAAAAGAATGGTTGATCAAACATGAGGAAGAGGAATGTTTACAACATTCTTGTCTCTTCATGCAAGGGCACAATGTTCTTACGTGCCATACTTGCACATGCACTTCGCACGTGCAAGCAAGGTGGTTAGGTTCGTAAGGTTCGTAAGGTTGAGTACGGATAAGGTACGTGAACCGAATCTTACCTCCAAGGTAAGGTTCATAAGGTACGTAGTAGGTTTTGTATATACATGTAAAAATTACATATACACATATACATACACATATATATACATATATATGTGTGTGTGCACTATGTATGCATACATGTATATGTATGTACATTGTAAATTGCCAACAATTTGGGTCGAGTATCAAGAAAAACATCATTTCAATACAAAAAAAATGGACGAACCGGATGTAAGCATCGTTATGGAACCGAACCGAACCGAACCAGATTATGGTACCGGAATTTCCAATACGCGAACAGATGCAACCTTGCGTGCAAGTGAATGTGCAGCTTCAATTGATTGTTGAGGAGCTAACTGCTAAGCTTTATTTGAGCAAAGGAGTGGGTAAGATGCCATTTGGTTCATCTTCACTATCACATAGCAATGAGAAATAAACCAATCCCATTGATGTCATTGATTGTATCCCTGGTGTATCCAAAAGGCCACGCACTGAAAGCATTAACTTAATGAGCATCTCTATGGCTTCTAGTCCCAAGATTCCAAAGAGTAATATATTTGTGAGAGATAGCATGAGGACTGAAATACAAAAACAATCAATGGATGAAGCAATTCGAGAGAGAACCAAGCTCTTCATTGAATGTGGTATCCCATTCAATGTGGCAAACACACGAGCATGGAAGAGGGCCATAAAAGTTGCGAGTAGGAAGTATCCTTGGGAGGTTCTATCAAGACAAGTCTTACATACATCTAAGCTCTCCAAACAGAAAACTTTATTTTAGACAGAGATAATGTTATTAAGGAGCTCATGAGAAAAGTATGGTTGGTCAAACATGAGGAAGAGGAATGTTATCAACATTATTGTCTCTCCATGCAAAGGCACAATGTTCTTACCTGCACATGCACTTGGCACATGCAAGTGCATGTGCAGCTTCAATTGATTGTTGAGGAGCAGTGTTGCATCGCAACGCGTTGCGATGCGTTCGCAACGTTCGCAACGCAACATCGCAACGTTGCGACGTTCGCAACGCGTTGCGATGCGTTCGCAACGCGTTGCGATGCGTTCGCAACGTTCGCAACGCAACGTCGCAACGTTGCGACGTTCGCAACGCGTTGCGAACAAACACAAAAAAATTTGCCTCAAATGAGGCCGTTTCGCCGAAACGGCCTCATTGAGGCATTTTCATCTGAGCACCCGAGAGCGAATCCTGCAACTGTCGGCTGTGGAAGAGAGCAAAACAAAGGCAAGAAGGTACTTTTATTACACACATCCTCACACACCCCCCTATCTATTGCTTCTTATCCTCTCCAAGCTTTAAGCCTCTCCCATCACCATGCCTAAAGCAAAACAAGCATGTTGGGAATATGTGACAAGCCAAGGAAAGATGGGCTCCGGGGGTAGTGAGAGATGGACTTGCAAGCTTTGTGGCTATAGTGGAGCGGGTGGAGCCGATAGGATCAAGGCGCATCTTGGAAGATTAAGTGGCATAGGAGTTGCACCTTGCAAAGAGCCAATGCCCGAAGCTATAAAAGGAGAGCTAATGGCATGGGTAGCTCAAAAAGCCCTTGGTAGAAGGAATAGTGGAGCCCAATCCCAAGCTAGATCGCAAGCAAGCGGTTCACATGGTTCTTGTGATCCCCAAACTCAAGCATCTCAAGCTTCCATAGACATTGACATAGAGCATGAGCCACCAAGAAAGAGTACAAGAGTAGAGCATGATCCACAAGAGCACCCACTTGGCTCTCTTGGAGGAGCATCTATACGTGCTAGCTTGCAACAACAACGTAAACAAGAAGCCACACAAGCCATCATGAAAGCTTTTATACAATGTGGTTTGTCTTTTAATGTTGCACGGACATCGGCATGGAGAAATGCCATTGAGAAGGTTTCACTATTAGGGTTTCGTTAGCAAGGGCCTACCTATGAAGACTTGAGGACAACGGAGCTGAAAAAAACAAAGGAAGCATTAGAGAGAGAGCTTGAGCCTATGAAAGAGACATGGGCAAAGTATGGATGCACAATCATGTGTGACGGATGGACGGACATACGAAAGAGAAATGTGTACAACATTTTGGTGCATTGTTGCAAAGGGACCATGTTCCTTCGAGCCATAGATGCATCAGCTGCTGGTACTACAATCACAGGTGAGTGAACTGATTTTTGAATTTTCAATTTATATTTGATTGTGCAATGATCAATCATGCTGCATGCATGTGGCATCTCACATGTGCATTTTCCTTGTGCATGTGCATGACACATGTGCACACTGCATTGTGCATGTGCATTTGCCATTGTGCATGCAGCATGACACATGTGCATTGTGCATGTCACCATGTGCATGTTGCCATGTGCATTGTGCATGTGCATGTGCATGTGCATTGTGCATGTGCATGTGCATGTGCATGTGCATGTGCATGTGCATGTGCATGTGCATGTGGCATGTGCATGGGCATGGGCATGGGCATGTGCATGTGCATGTGCATGCAGCATGACACATGTGCATGCAGCATGACACATGTGCATGCAGCATGACACATGTGCATGCAGCATGTGCATGTGGCATGTGGCATGTGCATGTGCATGTGCAATGCATGTGGCATGTGCATTGTGCATGTGGCATGTGCATGTGGCATGTGGCATGTGCATGTGGCATGTGGCATGTGCATTGTGCATGTGGCATGTGCATGTGCATGTGGCATGTGGCATGTGCATGTGCATGTGCATGTGCATGTGCATGTGGCATGTGCATGTGCATGTGGCATGTGCATGTGCATGTGCATGTGGCATGTGGCATGTGGCATGTGCATGTGCATGTGCAATGCATGTGGCATGTGCATGTGGCATGTGCATGTGCATGACACATGTCAAGATAAATTATAATTTATCAATTGATTAATGATTCATTGTGTTATATGTAAACAGGTGGATTCATTTATGATCATATCCGTCAAGCTATCATGGACATTGGTGTAGAAAAGGTAGTCCAAGTGGTTACAGATAATGGAAGCAATTGTGTGGCTATGGGCAAGCTTCTAGAAGAAGAATTCCCTTCTATTGTGTGGACACCGTGTGCTGCCCATTGCATTGATTTGCTGATAGAGGATGTGGGGAAGATACCATGGATTTACACCATTTTTACCACTTGCATAAAAGTGGTCTCTTTGTTCACAAAGAGACCAAAATTGCTTGCTATATTTCGGTCTTACAGTGATATTGATTTGGTGAAGCCCGCGAAGACCAGATTTGCATACATGTGCATAGTCATGGAAAGATTATTAAGAGTGAGGCAAGCACTGATGCAGACAGTTGTATCACCTGATTGGTTAGCTTGGGATGGACATACTAGTCCAAAGGCAGAGCTTGTACGACGCACATGTTTGGATGACAGCTTTTGGAGGGATGTGGAGGGATTAGTGCGGGCCTTACAGCCCTTATATTCACTCATACGCATAGCAGATAGAGAGGGCTGCACACTTGGACTTGTTTATGAGTTCATGGATCGTGTCGGAGAGTCTATACAGAGATGTCCTTATTTGACATTGGAGAGGTAAGTTGAAACTTGGGTAACCATATTTTATTTTTTGTATGAGCATTCATGTTCAACTTTCAAGTCTTGACTCTTCAACATTCTTAAATCTTATTGTTTTCTAACTTCATTTGTTTTTTATCCATAGGATAGAGGAAATAAAAGGAATATGGAGGAAGAGGTGGGATTGGTTCCATCGCCCTATACATGGGATGGCCAATCTACTACATCCTTTATGGAGATCTGCATCACAGTCATTGGATATGGAGCTTGTGACTGCTTGGAACGACTATGTAGATCGATTGAATGGACCTTCTGATGTGGAGCTACGTGGGAAGTTGGAGCTTCAGCTCACCCAGTTTCAGAATAATGAAGGACTTTTTGGTAGAGACACGGCATGCTTGAGAAGCATGCAGTTGATGCCTGTGACATGGTGGGAGAGATACGGTGTTGGTACACCTGAGCTAGTAAGTGACAAGTCATTCTAATTTCCTTTTGAGTATTTAACTAATAAGTTATAACTTTGAAGTTTGTCTCATGAGTCATTCCTCTTCTTAATGAACTCTTTCTTTTTTATCTTGCAGAGAAAGTTAGCCATCCGCATACTTTCACAGGACTGTAGTGCAAGTCCATGTGAAAGGAATTGGAGTACATGGGCCCTCTTCCATACAAAGAAGAGGAATAGACTATCTACATTGCAGTTGGAGCGGCTTGTCTATTGCCACTGCAACTTGCGTTTATTGGAGCGTGGTGGCCACTCAGCAGAGGTGCGGCAGGTGAACGTCGATGAGCTTGATATAAAGAGGGTCCATGATATACCTAGCATTCCGGCAGAGGACCTTGATCTATATGACATGCTCTATCAGGAGTTGACAGTGCCACAGCATGATACGAGGGCATCTCGGACTCGTTCTAGTCATAGAGCACACAGTGTACCAGGTCCATCTACTAGTAGGATGGAGGCATCTATTAGTCGAGCACCACATGATGATGATGATGATGATGATAGTGATGATGATGATAGTGACTCAGAGGATTTTGAGGATTGATGACTGCTCATGTGACATGTCATATGTATTATGATATTATGACTTATGATTTACTTGATATTGATTGATCATTGTATTATTGACATTGCAGTTTATTGTTTGACTACTTAGTGATATCATGTATGATGTGACATGGATGATGGTTACTTACTGGAGTTTGGTATGATCATTGATGTATATCTATTATGGACATTGATGATTGGATTCTGATATATCATATCACATATGAGTTATGAGTCATGATAGTCACCAGTGTCATAATTTTGAGATGAGGTTGACTTTTTCACATGTTTTTGTCATAAATTATAATTCTTTGAAGTTTGTTTTAAATTTCAATGTTACTTGTAAGTTGTATATAATAGTATTTGTCGGGACTCTCATCATTTATGTCCATTGTCATATGAGTTGCTTGAATGTGCATTGTGAATTTGAATTTTAGAATGAGTCATTGAGTCATGATAATGATTAGTTGTAAATTCTGACATCATACATGTGCAATGTGCATTGTGCATCTTCCATCACTTCATTGAACAGGTGTCAGGGATTCGAGAATTTGGAATGAATCATAAATATTAAATATTCAATACATATTACATAAATTAACATAATACATACTATATAATACATATTATATATGGATATACTATAATATACATCTATGTTACTATATTTGCAAAAAATTTTGAAAAAAAAAAAAAGAAATGGTTCGCAACGTTTTCGCAACGTTTTCGCAACGTCCAGGTCCAAACGTTGCGATGTTGCTAACGCGTTAGCAACACGTTGCCTTGGACGTTGCGAAAACGTTGCTAACAACCTTGTTGAGGAGCTAACTACTAAGCTTCAATTGAGCGAAGGAGTGGGTAAGATGCCATTTGGTTTATCTTCATTGTCTCATAGCAATGAGAAACAAACCAATCCCATTGACATTGTTGATCGTATCCCTAGCATATCCAAAAGGCCACGCGCTCAAAGCATTATCTCAGTGAGCATCTTTGTGGATTCTAGTCCCAAGCTTCCAAAGAGTAATATATTTGTGAGAGACGGAAGCAAACAATCGATGCATGAAAAAACTCGAGAGATAACCAAGCTCTTCAGTGAATGTGGTATTCCATTCAATTGCCAAACACACATGCATGGAAGAGGTCCATAAAAGTTGTGAGTAGGATTGGGTATCCTTGGGAGGTCCATCAAGATAAGTCTTACATACATCTAAGCTCTCCAAACAGAAAACATTACTTTAGACATACATAATGTTATTAAGGAGCTCATGGGAAAAGTATGGCTGGTCAAACATAACAAAGAGGAATGTTTACAACATTCTTGTCTCTTCATGCAAGGGCGCAATGTTCTTACGTGCCATACTTGCACATGCACCTCGCACAGTGGTTACTTGCCAATTCATATTTCCTTAATGTGCAAAAAGCCATTGAGAATGTAGGGAGTGAAAATGTGGCGAAAGTTGTGACCGACAATGGGTCTAATTTTGTGTCCATGGAGCGTATGACTGAGGATATGTATCCCAAAATCAAATGGACACCTTGTGCATCACATAGCTTAGATTTACTCATGGAAGATATAAGGGGGATCCCATGGATAAGAGCAATCCTAGACAAATCAAAATTCATAATGAAATTTGTCACTAGCCGCTCAAAAGTCCTAAATGTTTTTCTCGCTCACTCCTCCTTAGATTTCCAAAAACCTTCTTGCACCGATTTTTGTTACATGTACATAGTCATTGATTGTCACATAATCCTAGTAGGAGATGGTTGAACCATGTCTTAAGAGAGAGGATTAGGAAGTAATCCTCAACCATGGCTTTTGGGGCAAGTGGTTAGCCCATCGCACTCCTAACCGGGAGGTTGTGAGTTCAATTCCCAACATTGGTATCAGAGCCTAGTTGAGAAATTGGGCGAGACGGAGGTTTGCGCCTCATTTGTGGGCACTTGGAAAAAGCGCTTATCTGTGGTGAGTGTGAAACTAGCCTTGGATGAAGGCGCATGGGCATTTGGGCACCCACGGAGGATGGGATAGGTCCAAATTTGGTCCATGTGCTGGAGTTTGAGGTTGGTGGAAGCACTCATGCATGGAAAGTGGGTCCAAGAGTTAGAAGGGTCCACAAGTGAGCATTGAGGGCAATGCTCAGTCTCAGGGGGAAGGAATGTCACATAATCCTAGTAGGAGATGGTTGAACCATGTCTTAAGAGAGAGGATTAGGAAGTAATCCTCAACCATGGCTTTTGGGGCAAGTGGTTAGCCCATCGCACTCCTAACCGGGAGGTTGTGAGTTCAATTACCAACATCTGATACCAATGTTGGGAATTGAACTCACAACCTCCCGGTTAGGAGTGCGATGGGCTAACCACTTGCCCCAAAAGCCATGGTTGAGGATTACTTCCTAATCCTCTCTCTTAAGACATGGTTCAACCATCTCCTACTAGGATTATGTGACATTCCTTCCCCCTTAGATTGAGCATTGCCCTCAATGCTCACCTGTGGACCCTTCTAACTCTTGGACCCACTTTCCATGCATGAGCGCTTCCACCAACCTCAAACTCAAGCACATGGACCAAATTTGGACCTATCCCACCCTCCGTGGGTGCCCAAATGCCCATGCGCCTTCATCCAAGGCCAGTTTCACACTCACCACAGATAAGCGCTTTTTCCAAGTGCCCACGAATGAGGCGCAAACCTCTGTCTCACCCAATTTCTCAACTAGGCTCTGATACCAAATCTTGCATCGCGAACCAAAGCTTTAGCTTCTCCATATGCTTGCTCGCAAACCTTGACTACACAGAGTGAGTTCTCCTCCCAGCCATCGTCCGAGATCCAACTCTGAATATTAGAATATCAATAATCTCCATCTATCTTCTACCTATGTGATAAAGAATCCATAAAATGCCAATCACATAATGTGACATTAACATATGATGTGACATTGATAGAGCCTTGAGAGTGAGGAAAGGGTCTTTTACGCACGTGTTTCAAAAGAATGATATCAATTATCGAAAGTTTGTGCAGCCTACAAGGAATTCTCTCTTCTAAAAGTTTTCAATACTCGTCATGGGAGAGGATGATTTGTGGATGAAGGAAGAGATACGGGTAGCTTCTATCTAGCCTGTATACACTGTGCTTCGCATTACAGATATGGAGGGTAGCACTCTTTGCCTTGTATACTAGTACATTAACCATATACAAGATTGCATCCAGCGAGTCAATGGACTTTCGCAAACAGATTAAGTTTATTGCAATTTGCTACTTGTCTAATTTTTTATGTTACATTTATCTAATATAATGTATGATTATTGATAATTGCGTACATATGTTTTTAATTTTTTTTTAATGGAAAGAACGGTTTACGTGAAGCTATCCAAAGTCAATGGGATTGGTTTCATAAACCAATCCATGCAGTTGCTCATATTCTTCATCCACTATGGAGAAATGAGGAGCAATGCACAAACGAGATCTTGAGGATAGTTGGATTGAGTACATCTCAAGATGGATAGGTGACGATGTAGCCCTTTTGTCTCGGTGACGATGTTGTGAAGAACGGATCCCTTTTTGCTACATAGCAACAGTTTGAGGGGATTTGAGCGCAAGTAAAGTTTTGCAAAATTGTTAAACACACACACCGCTCGGTTACATGGTTATGTCAAAAATGTAACTCCGTTAGCGTGCGAGTTCGAATCCCTTGGATTGGACAAACTCGTAGGGGGAATTGTTTTACCATTTGTGCCGTCTGTCGCATGTAGCAACAACAAAAATTGTATATATCATAGAGTACTACAACAAGAAGCTTGCACGCAGGTGGCTAGCACATTATCTTGTGTAGCAACAAAAAAAAAAATTACATATCATAGAGAACTAGTACAACAAAGAGCTTGCAAGCTAGTAACTACCGCATTATCTTTTGTTGCATTCAATCCCTCTACGTGCTTGTCACCTCCATAGAAATCAGCTCTTTTTGCTAAATAATAGCTGGGAACTATAGGAACGCTTTCATCAAATTCTGTGCACAGTTCTTGTATGTATGCATGAGCAGCCGACAGTGTTACGCCATGGTTGCAGCCAATGGTGTTATGCCATGGTTCAAGCTGATGGTATTACGCCATGGTAGCAGCGGACGGTGTTACGCCATAGTAGCAGCCGATGGTGTTACCCCATAGTATATCCAATCGTGGGTTATGAGTTTAATCACTGGCTACAGCATTTAGGAGATGAAAGAACAAAGGTAGCTTCTCTGGTTCGCTACCAAAAGCACACAAAATAGAGTAATACTCATGATGAAAAGGTTATCCCTTCATAAAAGAAAGAAAACACTAGTAAGATAAAGAGAAAGAAGCAAAATCTGTTCTAGGATGTAGAGAAGGTGACGAGCTATCAAAGGTCTCCATGAAAGCTCTACATGATGAACCCACCAAGGTCTCCATTAAAGTCTGTCTATGATACCACTATAACAAGCTAACTATTAGGACCACTATGTGCTAGAGAGATGACTCTCCTATCAACCTTATGCCTATATATATATATATATATATATATATATATATATATATATATATATATATATATATATATATATATATATATATATATATATATATATATATATATATATATATATATATATATATATATATATATATATATATATATATATATATATATATATAGGCATAAGGTCTCCATTAAAGTCTGTCTATGATACCACTGTAACAAGCTAACTATTAGGACCACCATGTGCTAGAGAGATGACTCTCCTATCAACCTTATGCCTATATATATATATATATATATATATATATATATATATATATATATATATATATATATATATATATATATATATATATATATATATATATATATATATATATATATAGCTATTGAGGACTAAACCACTTTGATTCTAATCTACTCTTTAAAAGAGCAACTTTACTTGAGAACAACTCTTTTGGAAAAGTAGCATCAAATCATAACCATGCTTTTCATAATCTATTCACACCTTTCTTTTGAGGTGCTAATTAGAAAGAATGGTCCATTACGCTCATGGGCAAAACATTGCTACTTGCATGTTTTGAACTCAAGACCTCCTCCTTGCCTTCCTTAAGATTTATACACTAAGCTAGGTGGATTCCTTGTCTTAGAGAGCTCAGAGCATACGAACCTTTGCTTAAGTTAGTCTTGAGATCTTTGGACATACACACGAGTGACCAAACAGTGTCCGATTTCAGATTAGTCTGAACTGACCGGACACTCAGATTATAGATTCACTTCATTATACTTACGCGTGAGGGACATGTCTCCATTATCCATATTAGCAGCCAAATATTATATAATTTGCACCAATAGATTTTAGTGCCCTATAGTGGGCTTGTATTTGAAGCCCAGCACAAGAAAGAAGCAAAAGATAGAGAGATCGACAATCAAAAACAGATGCTGATTGGTTGCTACATGGCATTCAATTCAAATACAAAAGGATCCAGTTCACTTAGACGAGTGTAAAATCTGGGTATAGCTTCTTGGTCCTGATAAATTTTCCTCTCTATTTGGTCCTCTATGTAACTGATTATCCTAGGGATGTCATGTTTGTTGTCTTCTTGTCATATCGACAAAGCTTCACCATGGCACTTCCATTGCCTACATAACCTTCATAAAGAGGAGACAATTTGACAATCATGACAAGCAGAAGTGCATACTACTATAGATACACAAAAACCATTCAACACCTGCAGTTATTAGAGGCACACAATGCAAAATAAAGAAAGGCACCATGTGAAGTACTGCAACAAGGAACAAAAGCAACCAAAATAAAGAAAGGCACCATGTGAAGTACTGCAACAAGGAACAAAAGCAACCAGTTCTGCCTATTTCAGAGTTACATGACAGATATTCTCAAGTTCATATCCTCACTTTACAACAGGGTATCAAGGATGTGCTTAAAGCATTCTCCCTCACATTCCTTTGTAACAGGACCTTTTCCAAGATTTTGTGATAGTTCTTGATAGGATATCCACACTTTAGTGTTGCTCATAACAGCAATTTGATATTTCACAACTGCAACGAAAAGACAGTTTTTAAGGCATCTACTCTGGGAACAGGAGTAGCATAAATAGTAGTTGTTCCAAGACTATCCAAAAACTCATTGTTGTCATTCAAATCACCTACAGCCTCACACACCAAGTCATTGGCACACATGTCAAATGTAAATTATAGTAAATACAGAGTATCATGTGCCCAGGCTATCAAACAGCATGCTGTTGTTATTCTCAACTTTCTGGCACAGCGCATTGTAAAAATTCATAACCCAACTAGACTCAAGCACAAAGATGATCTTTCTGCTCCATATTTAGCACTGATAAGCTCTGGCGTGACACTGCTACAGATCCCATTTATGATGCTAAAAGAAGGATATGCATCAAGTTTTTTCAGTCGCACCAAACTAATGAAGAATAGATATTGCAATAAATAGGATTCGAACAAAAATAGGCACAAAAACAAACAAGTATGGATACAAAAATCTTGAAAAATTACAAGTATTAAAGGAATTTGAAATCACCCAGCATTAAGGCAAATCTTTTCATTTGTACACAATACCAGAAATAAGATAGTCAGTGCTACCTTTCCTTGGATCTGCACTATACACTCCATCTACATCTGTCCATATTGTTACTTCTTTCGCTTTTAGCAAAGCCGCAAAAATAGCAGCCGAGAAATCACTGCCATCTCTTTTTAACGTGGTTCGGACATTATCCGATGTACTTGCAATGAACCCGGTTACAATTATGGTGTCTGTAGCATTTTTAGAATACCAGGCATCCATCTTCTTTACAGAAGCTTCAAAATCTGGATCTACTTGATTTGGAGTGGTAGGATCCACAACAAGGATGTCCCATGCATTCATCCATGTACATGACAAACCCCTCTACAAGAAAAGCATTGAGATGCTAATGTTTTAAATATGCAAGGAAAAAATTATGGAAGGGTATATATTCATCATTTTCTTGTGCATTGAAAATACTTCTGCAATGCAGAAAAAGCAGTCGATCTTTACCTTCCTTACTGTAGCAGCCAACAACTGGGCCGACCATAGTTCACCATGCCCCACGATGAAGTCAGAAAAAGATTCTGTGCAATGTCCAGCTACAGTAACAAAGAGATAAGGACTTCAGTTTACACTTTAGATCATTACAGCAAAAATGCTTTGAATGTTTATAAGCATAACCATGATATCTTCAAATATCTGTATGCATTCATATCTGCACAGTGGATGTCTTTATATGTGCAAGTAACTCTCCCTATTGGTGTGCTAAGGATTCAAATATAGGAGGAATAAAGTCTAGGCAATGTAAAGAGAAAAAGCAAAAGGGTGCTTTTTTTTCCTCCAAGGGCAGGGAAAGAAGGAGGGGGTTAGTGAGCAAGCAATAGAGAGAAAGAGAGAGGGGGGAACTGAAAACAAAAGAACTTTTTTTTTTATTATTATTATTTTTTTTTTTTTGGGGGGGGGGGGAGAGAGAGAGAGAGAGAGAGAGAGGGGGGGGGGGGGAGAGAGAGAGAGAGAGAGAGAGAGAGAGAGAGAGAGAGAGAGAGGGGGAGAGCATCCACTGAAATAAATTGACATACTGCCGAACGTATTACACCTGATAATAGAGACAAATAATAGCTCTTTACTCTGCAATTGTTAGTATATCTTTCCTCTTTCAAACAAACAGCAGAGCGAGAAAAAGTATCAAGTCTGTAAGCAGATAGGAAATCACTCCCTGAAGCATGAAGTCTTAGGTGCACCAAGCAAAACCACAAGCAGAATGACAAAATCAACAAGTGACTCAAAAATCAAGAATCTTTAGATTCCCATTTTAAGCTAAAGCATTGAAAAATCAATACCAATATAGACTGCTCGAAGAATAGCCTGTAAATTCTGAACATCTGATTTGAGGGTGTCAAGAAACCTATCAAGCTCTGTGCCTTCTTTCAGAAGGGCGATAGCTGACTCTGTGTGCCTTTTATGAATCTGAGCTAAATCTGCTTCATAAGAGTCGTCTTTGTTCTCTGCCTTCTTAAGTAGAATGTACATCTGATCTGTAACCTTTGACATGGCTGATACTACCACAAGCTTTCGTAGAGAGCTATCATTAACAATTATGCCAGCCACATTCCAAATACGCTCCCATGTGCCCACACATGTGCCTCCAAACTTATGTACTGACCATGAGTCCCCTTTTGGCAATGTCTCCACAGGGTTATCTTCTTGCTTAAGAAAATCTGCACAGACGACAAAAGTCCCATCACAAAAAGATGGAGATTTCATCATCTGAAGATTAAAACTATTAAATGTGTTAAAGAACCTGTTACAGCAGCTTGGACAGCAACTGTCCCCTGTTTGATCAAGCTTCCACTACCTGAGTACTTCAGCCTGAGTTTGCAGTGTTTAATACATGGAAAAAGAAGGAAAGATCAATTTCAAATTTAAATAGGAACTTATTTTGTACCACTAGGTTTTAATGATGAGCAAAAGCAACGAGACTCTATTAAGAAGCATAAAGTCACAACCTCAAAAGACGGAATTTGGTGCTTAAACCCAACCAAACCACAGAAAAATTTTGAATTTTAGACAATATCAAGTTTTTTGTGTGATGATTCATGAAGAATCATGTAAAGAAGAGAGAGCATGTTGGACTAATAAGACCTGGTTCAGATGAGCCTCTGGAATGGAAAATTCATCTCATCCTGTCAGTTGTAGTTGTCTGTCGCATCTGGGTGAGAATTGTATATGTGACATGTCTAATCCTGAAAAGGTCAGTTTGACTAAATACTTGTAACATGTTGATTTATGGGCCCACAATCAATATAGAGACATAGAGAAAATAGAGACGAGATAAGAATAGACAACACATGAGAGAGATGTAAGGCGCATAGCTCGAAATATAATCCATACATTCCATGTTTGAAGTTACAAGATAGCATAGAAGATATAAAACATGAAAAACACAAGCTGTCCAATAACTCCAAAATCTCCAAAGGTGAAGATGATCTCCTCCAAGAATAAATAAGCTCCAAGCTGCTGCACACCTTGTTGACGATGAAGAAAACACAACTCCACCTCTCCAAGTTGAAAGGAATACCTCCACCAAGTCTAGCACTTGAGAAGAACACTCCCAAGTGATGATTAGAGCTCCTCCCTCTTGTGTTTACATAGGCAATTTGCGCCTTGATTTACAAGCAAATAAAGCTGCAAAAGCTATACACAAAATCTGCCCAAAAACATTCAAAGCTGTCTCCCGTGTTTTTCACTGCAATTTGCCAGAGTGACCTAGTTAAGCTTTTAGTGTTTGTATTTTAGTGCCATACGGTATAATAGTAACCATTGGATCTTGCATATGTGGCACATTATTCAGATTATCACACGTCACTTAGCTTTTCATGTTAAAGACACAAGCTGCAAATTTAGATTTAACTTTTGATCCAGAAATTTATGTCAAGTACCCAAGTGTTATATATGCTTGGATTGCTCTCAATGAGCACTATCACATTATGTAATAAAATTTTCAGTCAAATTTTGACCATTTCGACCCACCTTTTGACCAAGCTTTTACCACCAAGTTTTAAGTGTTTTTAACCTGCAAGTGGGGCCTCTAGTGGAAGCTTGCCCCATTAGACATATTTTCTAAGACAACATCT
>CM035415.1:28122649-28127649 GCA_020310875.1 Ceratopteris richardii
TAGCAGAGTTTTACGTTGACGGAGGATGTGGGAGGATCTGCATAGGACGAAGAGGAGGAGATTTATCGAATGCTCCATACAAAGCTTGAGGTGATCGATCGGAGGGTTACTAGAGCACGCTCACGTGCTTTACAATAGAGGAAAACCGATCGGCCTTCTACTAGTGAAGCTCCAGTGAGAAGTAGCAAGCGCAAAATGCACCCCTGACAGAGAGGTGCTCTTGCACCATCGAGCGATCATGAGGAGTCTGCTACGGAGACGTTTCCTATTAGGAAACCAGAAATCGATGATGATGGGAATGTCAATACGCAAGGAGACATTCTACTCTCCTCTCCACATTCTTCTTCATCTGACAATTCCATCGACATGGATGAAGAAGAGTGATTATGATTCAGATGATAAGCATACACTTATAGTAGCACACTGGCACTAGGCTCAGTCTACATACATTGGACTATTGAGTATTTTTTGTATTGTCATGTCTCTTTTGTATCTAGATTCCATAATTTCAGGTTGACTCTTGGAAGGTGGCACGGCTTTTGTCCATTTTGTTTTGCCACATTTTGTATGACATTATCATATATCAGTATATTCAATGTGTCCTATGCATTATGCCTATGTCTAAACTCAAATTGGTATTCTTGAATCTTGTGTGGTCTTTTCATATGAATAATGGTATGTTGAACTTGATCCTTGAAGGTTAAACTTTAATCTTTCAAGTTCAAAGTCACAATTTACAAATGTTTAATGAATCAATGATGAATCACACACACATACACACACACACATATATATATATATATATATATATATATATATATATATATATATATATATATATATATATATATATATATATATATATATATATATATATATATATATATTGAATCACACACACATCCACACACACATCCACACACACACACACACACACATATATATATATATATATATATATATATATATATATATATATATATATATATATATATATATATATATATATATACACACACACACACACATACACATACACATACACACACAAACATACACACAAACATAGACACACATACACATACACATACACATACACATATATATATATATATATATATATATATATATATATATATATATATATATATATATATATATATATATATATATATATGTGTGTGTGTGTGTGTGTATGTGTGTACGACGCACCTTAGCTCTCCATAGCATTCGGTTCATGAACCTTACGCGCACCGAATTGATTACACCTAACGCACCTGACTGCAATGACAAACACATACACCTTAGCTCTCCATAGCATTCGGTTCATTCACCTTACGCGCACCGAATTGATTACACCTAATGCACCTGACTGCAATGACAAACACATACATACACACAAACATACACATACACACACACATACATACATACATACATATGCACACGTGTGTGTGTGTATTAGAACCTTCTTTTGCAGCCGCATGCTACAACAAAGAGCTACGCGAGGCCGTCTGCTGCTACACACAGAGATCTTGAGAGTTCTATCCACCCAGCCATCGTCCGAGCTTCTCTATTCTTTGTTCATAAGAGATACTACTACCACTTAGAGATTCTCCCATATGATATATCCTTTGAGAGTTCCTACTCTCAACTTTTCTCCTACCCTCCTTCAAAGGGAATGCATCTATGTGATGCCATGTGGCAAAGCATGCCTCCTCATCTAAGAGATGTTCCCATAATATGACATTTCCTTCCCCTTGAAAGCATTTTCGTCCTCGAAAATGGAAATGAAATGTCCCTCATGGTAGAAGAAAGTGCTCGGACCCCCCTGAACCCCATGTACTCTATGTACATGGTCATCTCTGTGTGTTGTTTCCTCATATCCTTCCCCTTAAGAAGCCTCATATGAGATCATCTCAAAGGTGGGAAATCGTCTAAATGGTGCCTACTATCTCCCATGTAGGCTCAACTTCCATACTACCACTCCGATGACATACTACATCATCCAAATGACCTAAGTCCATATGATGTATTGTCTATTGAGTAATAATATGAAAAGGAAGTGTAAAGTGCCAAGCTTATAGGCTTGACCATAGTGGAGGTAGTAAACCATAGAATCCTATGGAGTATAGAACAAAGTCCCATAACTAGTGACTCCAAACCCATCTAAGACTAAATGATAGATTGCCCTCATACCACTCTAGGTCTCCCTAACCTTGAGTGTACTCACAAGTAATAGTTTAATCTAAACTACCTTGTGATCTATGCAAAACCATCATCTAGTTCATATATAAGAATTTCTTGGTAGTAAAATATAATCTATACATTTCACCCGCCAAGAACTCTGTGGTTTGTCATCCATTACCATTGGACTAAGTTCTATTGGAAGAGCATCTATTGGGCACTAGTGCAAACTCTAATATTTCTCTTCCCTGTAGTTTGCCATATAAATGCAAAAAGCATTCCCTTTGAGATTCAGATAATCCGTAAGTACCCATCCTTCTAACTGATGTTTACTCATCATACTCATGATGTAACACCAACTAAGAATTTGGTACCCTAATAGGTTAGATATATCCCTATCTCCTGGAAACCCTAAAGAGAGAAGTCATAACTCTTATTCCCAGTCTCACTAATGTCAATAACTAGATCATCTCATCTAGTCAAGGATCATCGCTGGAAACAAACATAACTACTTCTCTCTAGAGTCTACAAGTGAGATTCAATCTAACCGTCATGATTAACTGATCTCCTTTTTGCCTTGATAGAAGCGTGCCACTCCTAACAAGACAACCAAAATGAGAAAGTGAAACTCTCTCTATATCTCTCTGTATAATCTCCTCTAAGGAAAAGAGCTCTGGTAGTGGAATCTATTCCACTTTCCCTTTCCCTTTGAAGTTGAATCCATTTTCTCTACTCATCCATAACTGAGAACATACACATAAGTTCTCCATACCTTTCCTTCCAAAATAGTGGAGAATCATACTCCCATATGAAGGAAATTATATTGACAAGTAGAGTGAACAAATTCCTTCTGAAATATAAACTAAAAGATGTTTTCCAAACACCTCTTCTGTGTAAAGGAAAATATGCTCTATTCTTCTCCTATGAAGCAATTGTATTTTCCTTTCTTTCTTTCTCTCTTAAAGAGTAGGAGCTAAAATGAGATGGCTGAACTAAAGTGAGATCTCTCATGGATCTCTAAGCTGATTCCCACTTTCTCCTTTCTTTAAAAGAGAAACTCATGAATTTATTTAGTCCTCTCTTCCATAACTAATGCATAATCCCTCATTACACATATTCCTATGAAGATGGAGAACACATCTCCCCTGACTAATGAAGGTATATGTAGTGAAGAGTGGAGAAAATAAATTCCTAACAAGGGTCAAAGCCCTCTGCTAAAATGGTTAGCAATGATATGATTGATACCATAAACACAAGTGTATCCATAATAAAGAACTATCTTTGCCAACCATACTCTGTGCATAGATCTATACGATCCAATCTAACTGATGGAATTATCCTTCCTGAAAGACTGAAAAATGAGTATGTGATACCAATGGCGATAAAATCACCTATCACATTCTCTACTGGAAGAATAAATCTTCCCTAAGCTATGAAGGATAACTCCTAATCCTAAGGAGATGTCTACTAAGAGTCTCTCCTCTGATCTAGTGAGACATGACACCATGAATGATGAGTCCTTTTCTTCCTGGCCATAGAAGAAGAGTGCTCAAAGGGAAGTCATTTCCACCGTCCCATACCAGTGAAAACTTCTTCCAATTCACAGTACCATACCTACACTAAACCGAATATATATATTCCATGTATACGTAATGGAATATATAGGTGGATTCTAATGAATCCTATATCCAAAAACCATATAGGTGGACTAAAGTAAGTCCCATGTCCTCGAACTAGTTAGTTTGGTTCTAGTCAGTACGTGACCATGGATATCCCTTTCTGTTCCAAACCAACTTGTTCCTAAGTACAAAGACTAGGTCTAAGTACCTCTCTGTAGATCCCAAGATACATATGTATGTATTGGGTACCCCAACTATTCCTGATAAAGGGATCTATGCTCTGAGTCATAGAGCTAGTGCCATACCTCTGGCCTTCCTAACCATCACTTGAATCACATAAACACCCGTCGATGTTGTCTCATGAAACCCATCTTGGTGATCCCATCTATTTGGTTTCCTTAGTAGTGTAGCAAAAATGCTTCACTACTTGCTCAAGTGATGTAGATTAGTGAATGTAGTCACTCTTTGGGTATTCATCATGATACCCCATAGTCTCCTAATCATCATGTGACTTGTGAAGATAACTAAATCTTCACTGACTTGGAGATTATCAAGCTGTATCTCCCGTGCCTCTATGCAACTTCCTAAACTTATAGGATTGCTTGTGCACACTACTAATGGTGAAGGTGTAGCTCCTTCCCTAAACAATCCTATAATCTAAATCCATAAGGATTTTGTGTAGGGATCCTGTTACTACTGAAGTTGCCTTATATAAAATACTATGATGGTACTAAGTCCATCAAATACATGCGTAGAAGCATGCCTATACCTTATTGACGTTTGCAGAAAAAGGCATTATGGCAAGTGCGTATATAACGCCATGAGGGGGGAAATTTTTTGACAGCATTTCCCCAGGAAATGGAATCCCAAAAAAATTTAAACCATAGCTAAGTGGCACATAGGCCACCCAATAACATAGGGCTTGACAAGCCCATGGCATGCACGCCATAAACTCAAATATGGATTCCATGACCTGCAAAAACACAAAAGCATTTGCTAGCAACCATTCCCGGTGTTGCATAGCCATATGGTTTCTGTAATCTTCTTTCCTGCAAACAATCAAAAAGTATACTTCCTGCATGTTGATCCATAATTTAAGAGCTTAAACAATGATCAACATTTGATGTATGCAATTCCCTTCATGCATGTAGATAGAGAACATGCCATAACATAAATAAAATGCCAAAAAGCATA
>CM035415.1:28132649-28140149 GCA_020310875.1 Ceratopteris richardii
TAGTTTCTGTACATACACTCTTCCATCTATTTCTGTTCACATAGAGTGGTTGAGATTTTTGCTCCCACATTGTAATTTGACATTTGTATGTATGATAGTGTGAGTAAGCAGTGGCTTACGTAACACTTTACACGTTGTCTAATCTTTCTCTATCTTTGTCTCATCATTTGTATGATTAAGTGTGGTATGTTCATATTTTGTCAATATTGGAAGATTGCTAAAATTTATGTTGTAGATCCTCGACCTATGGAACTTGGACCTTTGGTATTAGTAATGGGCCTACTAAATTTCCAACATTTGGTATCAAAGCTTTAGGGTTTTGATATCAGAGTTCATTCAGGCTCTCAGATTCCCAGGTTTCCAGAGTTCCACGTTTACAACATATGATTTAAGGGCATCTTATAATATTTGACATTTGACATACACACTTAATCTAGATGAGGAGATTTGAGAATTAGACAATTCAATCACATGTTTATTCATCAGTGTGGAGTATGAAGTTGATGATCAGTTAGCAGCCGAATACTTTTTGAAGAGTATGCAAATACTTTACAGAAGTATTGTTAGAAGACCAAGACTTGATGAAGAGAAGACTACTCTCTGTTGATTCGGTTCGCAAACAGTACGGGTCCGGTACATTTTTAGGTTCAGTTCAGTCGGTTCGTTTCCGGTTCGAAAGGTTAGTCCAAGGCTCACATGATGATGGGAGTTATTTCGATAAGTGTGCCCTAATGACCATTGCCGTCCGCGAGCTGCTTTAGGTCATCCTTATTGAGCTTGAGTAGCCAAGGTATTACCAGCCCTGAGCCCTCTACTCACTAGTACTCAGCACCATCAGAGCACCCAGCACCATCATCGCTAAGCTTGAGCACCTCGGTCCTCTACTCACAATTTCAGCTTGAGCCTTGTCAGCCATTCGGTCCACAGTGCACACATTCAGCCCGCTGCCCTTCATCTTTGCCATGGCCCATAATACATATGGACGCCATAGCTTGTAGCCTAGTAGTCTAAGTAATTTTTACTAGTGGGAAGACTATTCTCAAGGCATTGAGGCAATCCATTCAGCCCACACATTCGAATTTCCAGCCCATATATCCTTGTGTCTCACATCAGTCCTAGTATTGCATCATTATTGAAAATCGAAGCATGAATGCCGTGTGGGAGCTTCATACCATTAGCCATTCTTTGGCAAATAGTCAAAGTACCTCGGGCTCTAGCACTCGAGAGTGGACGACAAGTATTGCACTAAGTCGTTCACTACCACTACTACACGGCTTATACGTCATGTGTCCAGGTTAGGAGGAATGCGTATTTCTGCCTCTGATAAAGTTCCTCCAGAGGTTGCTCAAATTGTAAGACGTGAGCATGCCTTGGTAGAAGATGCTCATAGTGCACGTCGTCGTGATTCGGCTTCGATCGATATCGAGATGATGGAGTGTCATAGTGCTACTGCTACTCGGACTCAGTGTGTAGAAGAGGAGTCCATCACCATGCCACCTTCACAGCGTCCTAGACATGGAATTGACACTGCATTTGTATTGTCCGCAATCCAGAGGCAACGCCAAAAGGTTGCAGAGATACAAATAGAGAGATGCATTCTTGAGTGCAATCTCTCTTTCAACGTGGTGCGTACTGATGCATGGAGGAGAATGGTGAAAGCCATTGCACATGTGGGTCCTTGTGATGACTGGTATGGTGTGGACTATAAAAGATTACGCACGACCATGCTAGACGAAGAAAAGGAAAGGATTGAAGTTCTTTTAGAGCCCATCAAAACAGGTTGGATGACTTATGGATGTTCCATTATATCGGATGGATGGAGTGACACACGCCGTCCCCATATAATCAACATCCTTGTCTCTTCTTGTTTAGGTCCGTATTTTCTTCGTGTTGTGGATGCCAGTAAAGCAGGTATTCGTATCACAGGAGAATTCATATTTGAGGACACTAAGAATGCTATTATTGATGTTGGTCCCCAAAATGTGGTACAAGTTGTCACTGATAATGCATCCAATTGCAAGAGAATGGGAGAATTACTGCAACAAGAATTCCCTAGTATAGTGTGGACCCCATGTGCAGCCCATTGCATTGATCTTTTGATGGAAGACACAGGCAAGCTTCCATGGATTGAGCCTATATTGAATGATGCTAAACGTATTGTGACCTTCATACGAAAAAATCATCAAGCTTTATCCATTTTCCGAGCAAACAGCACCATAGAGATGATCCGTCCTGCAGAGACACGTTTTGGCTACATGTATCTAGTATTATGTAGACTACAACAAGTCATGAATGCTTTGCGCGTCACTATTATAGATAAGAGATGGACAACATTACCACAGGCCCAGACAGAGATTGCACGTTATGTGCAAAGGAAAGTGCTCGATGAGGATTTTTGGATAGAGATTGGATGCATATTGCCTACATTGAGGAGCATCCATATACTTTTGCGGATAGTGGACAAGGAGGGTTCCACACTTGGGCTTGTTTATCACTTCTACATGCAGATGAGACAAGTCATTGCACGATCTACGACATTGTCTCGTGAGAGGTATTTATATCAAATTTCAATGTCCCATGCTAATACTAAATAGCTATGTTTATAATATATATTTACATTTATGGTTTTGTACTTATAGGAAGGATGATATATTGCACCTAGTGGATTATAGGTGGACATATTTGTCTAGGCCCATACATGGGTTTGCGGCACTCTTGTATCCATATTTCAAGAGTCCGTCTTTATGGTCAGAGGCTTCACTTCGACAGATGAAGGATGAGTATATGCAATGTGTTATGCCCCCAAATGAGCAGCTACGTTTTGATCGAGAGTTTACAGGCTACATGGGGAACATCGGCATTGCATATACACGTAGCACATCCATGTGCAAAGAGGTAACATCCAAGCCATTGGAGTGGTGGCAACACTATGGTTATGGCCATCCATGTACGGCTCCTTTTGCATTGCGATTTTTATCTCAGGTATGTACTATGTTTTGAAATTTGTCAATGAGATGAATCATTATAAATCGCATGTCCACTATCCATTAAATTGGCATTGATATCAAAGTTTCAAACATTGAGTATTTCTTAAATTCTTTTTATAGGATGCATCATCTAGTGCGTGTGAACGCAATTGGAGTGCCTATTGCCTTATTCACATGAAACTAAGGAATAGGCTGAGTTTACAGCAGTTAGAGAGATTGGTCTTTTGCAAGGCCAATTTGAAACTTGCTCATGACTTGAAAAGTAAAACAGATGGTCCCAAACAAGTATTAAAACTTTCAAATTTCAATGTATCTCTTAATTTCAAACATTGTTCAATATATGCCATAATATTGTTTTGTGGACATCATACATGCCATGCAGATATCACCTACTATGTTTGAGAGTGCCATGGAGAAAGAGGAAGAGATTACGACTATCATAGACGAGCAGGAAGATATATATCGTATGCTCCATACAGAGTTAGAGAGCATTAATCGGAGGGTGACACGTGCTCGTGCTTGTCGGTTGGGGCTACAGCCTCAACCTCAGGCTGATATTCCATCCACGAGTGCAACACTAGTATATACTAGGAGGCGTAAACTGCGGCCCCGACATCGAGGAGATCCACTTGAGGGAGATGATGATGCCGCTACATTACCAGAGAGTCTCCATTTTATTCCCATTGTAGAGCCAGAGTATGATGATGATGGAAATGTCACTCCTAGAGGAGATATTCCATCATCCTCTTCATCTTCTTCATTAGAGGGGATGGATTTTGATGATTAGGGCTCCTGAGTCCTTAGTACTTACTGCTATATGGACATGTTCATTATGATTATTAAGAGTTCACTGGTTCATACTATTTCACATATTTTGATTGATATTCTGTTCTTAGATATACATTGATGATAGATGTATCATGTTTGATGTGTTGATGGCAGAAGTATGCTTTTTCATAATTACATGGGTCATGAGACATAATTATGTGATTGTAAATGTGCATTGTGTATTAAATTTCCCGTCTTTCATATTCATTGTATAATTTTTGGTGGACATTAGAATTCAATTTTCAAAGAGGCTAGGCTCTAGAGCTAGAACTTTGATTTATGTTATTTGAATTGAGGATGTTGAAGTTTGAAGTTTGAAGTTTGTAGTTTGAAGTTTAAACAATCATCAATGTTTGATGTGGACAATAGATATTTAGATAGCTTACAAGTGAGAGCTATAGCCTATAGCCTATAATGCTATTACTAATTACTATTACATATTAGCATATATATATATATATATATATATATATATATATATATATATATATATATATATATATATATATATATATATATGTGTGTGTGTATGTATGTATGTATGTATGTATGTATGTATGTATGTATGTATCTATATCTATCTATCTATATATATATATATATATATATATATATATATATATATATATATATATATATATATATATATATATATATATATATATATATATATTAATGCACGAACCTTACCTCCAAGGTAAGGTTCTTCCCTCGAACCAAACGCGTACCGAACCTTACGAACCTTACCACCTTGAGACTACTTCAAATTCAAGGAAAAACAATGGTTTGGAGAAGATGAAGGAATCAGATCAACATCAAATCATAGGTATCAGTTTCTACTATCAGATTAACATTTGCAGGTTATATCTTAGAAGAGCAATTATGAAGAGATTTGAAGGATTCAAGGAATGCTTTTATACACTTTCATTATTTGAAAGTTCAAAGCTACATCAAAACAGGTATCTAGAGGGTTTCTAGAGAGTTTTGGGAGATCTCTTTCATGGCAAGGTTGGTGAATTCAGTCTTATCATTCACATTTGAAGCAGAGTTTTGATTCAAGAGATATGAACAGATGATAAAACATGATTCTATGTTCACTTCCATATGTATCAAGGTGGTTAGGTTCGTAAGGTTTGTAAGGTTCGTAAGAGTCGGTACGTGAACCGAATCTTACCCCCAAGGTAATGTTCGTAAGGTACGCCACACACACACACATACACACACACACACACATATATATATATATATATATATATATATATATATATATATATATATATATATATATATATATATATATATATATATATATATATATATATAGGGACAATAATGTTTTTTTCACATTCCAAGCTTCAATAAGCACATTAGATCAAGCACATATAATTTCCACACATTTGGGCTCACAAATAAGGACAAGTGCTAAGGCTGGAAGCTCAACTCTCAAGCCTCACATATAGTGCAAAGGCATCAAGCTCATGGTTCATTTAAGGTCAATGTTCACGAGGGACTCCTCAATGCTAGCAAGGACTCAAAGGCGGGTTGCGTGACACACAAGGTTAGTGATGGACTCAAAGGCAATGCTCAATGGGATGCTTGGTTGTTGTGCCAACTCGTTAACACATTATGAAATAATGACCAAAAGCTATATAATTTATACGACTTGACTGACAACGAACCGGACGTAAGGTTCGTTAATGAACCGAACGGAACCGAACCTGATGCAGTACCTCATCTTTCCGGTACGCGAACCGGGGCTACCTTGATATGTATACCATGTTTGTTTTGTCTCTTACTCTTAGCACTAGAGGAAGAGAAAAAATTCGAAGAAGTCAAGAGTGCTTGCTACTTCAAGATGAAGAAAACAAAAGGAATGGAAGAGAAGTTTGAAGATGTCAACATCATCATCAGGTGGAAGAAAGATGCAGAAAAAGAAGGTCCAACAATTCCAAAGGGAAAGAAAGACCTCCTTTTCTCTTATATTTCCCATAATCCCATTTCTGATGCAAATTTACATGATGCATTTGTTGATGAGAGAGATCATATAGAGGCGGCAAAAACTATGCCTAGATGGCTTGTGTAGACTTTAAGAGATAACATATTAGATGCACATCTTTCATAATTCTACTCCTTAAGGCTCTCATAGTGCTTCATTTACATCAGATTTCTATGTGATGGCTGCCCCTATTTCTTTTGACAAAGCAAAAAAGTCAAAAAATTGTATGGCTTCTATTCAATCAAATAATTATTCTATTATGAAGAATGGCATATGGTCTTTATGTGATTTGCCTCTTGCCGAAAAGGCCATTGGCACTAAATGGATATACAAGCTTAAACATAAGCTTGATGGAACAATTGACAGGTATAATGCTAGACTTGTTGAGCATGATAAATAGGATTTGTTGTAAGATGTAGTGAGCTTGTATTATCTCCAAAAATCATTGGAAATGTAGTATGCAAACCTAAATCTATATATAACAATCTGATCCATATGGCCTCTTGAGTAGCATTGGCCAATCCTCTATACTCTGCCTCTGTAGAAGATAAAGCAACAGTAGGTTGCTTCTTTGAAGACCATGATATAGGTTTATCACCTGCAAAGGATAAGTAACATGAAGTACTGCTATCATCATCTTTGCAACCTGCCCAATCTGCATCTAAATATATCTTGATGTCCAAATCTGAGGTATATTTCCTACTTTTATCCTCTACATCCAAAGACAAGTCTACGAGAACATCTTGTGTGAAGATAGTCTAAAGAAGAAGCAGTTTCTTGTTTTGCATGATACTTGGTCATAGGTTTTGACAAAGAATTGCATTGAGAGAAAGAAAGGCAGCTTATATGTTTTGACTCATATGTGTATGAGTTATGTTGAAGATCTTACGCAGGCAGCTATATATATGTTCCCTCAAAGAATTCTTGGAGTGTCAATTTAGAGCTACTTGGTATATGACAAGTTGCAAGAGAAGTATTTTTCTTCTTGACCTAACTCTTGAAGTAAAAGAGTTTTTTGTAGCAGATGTATCATGTTGGAGACTTGGGTTCAGGTTTTGTGTTTGGAAAAGATACCTCATATTCTACATATTCAGTATATTCAGAAAATTCAGAGTTTTTCAGGATAAAAATTCAGAAAAATCAGTATTTTCAGAATTTCAGAACTTTTCAGAAAATTCGGAATTTTAGAATTTGCAGGAAAGTTATGAAATTTCAGTATTTTCAGAAAATTCAGTATTTTTAGAAAATTTCAGTATTTTGAGAAAATACAGAAAATTCAAAAATTCATAAAAATCAGGAAAATTCAGATTTTTGTGTTGTACCAGTCAGTTGGAGAATCTACTTTCTATTTTTGTCTTGATATTTGGATACATGTTTGTATTCAAAAAGGTGTTCCATCAGATCCTATCACTTGATTGAGAAGTAGAGTTAGCCAAAAGAAAGTCAAGCAGGTACTATCACATTTCACCCGGGTAGAATATGAAGATATGAAGTATCAACTTGCAACTTTTGGAGTTCTCAAGGTGAGAATTTGTCCACTTATGTTTCAAGTAGGAAGTTGCCGATTCTTGAGAAGGATTTGGCTAAAGAAAAGTTTTACAACTTTATGTGAGAAGCATGGACACTTAGAGACATTTAGGTAGCAAATCAAACATTCAGTCATGAAGGTTTGATGAGAGCAGATTCTAC
>CM035415.1:28147649-28217649 GCA_020310875.1 Ceratopteris richardii
ATGCTCAACCCACCTCACACACATAGCTTCGCTATATGTATATGCACACAAACATGAATGTGCACTGTATATGTATAGGTGTATAAACACACAAACATGTCAAATGTGAACTTGCAATTGTATTTATGTGCAACTAAACTGATTTGTGTAAATGCATGTATGTGCATATGTATCAATGTATGTGCGTACGTGCATGCATACGCACATTCATTTGCATCTTCATACATACATGCATGCGAATGCGCTTATGTATTTGATAGATACATATAAGCATGCAGCTTATTACACATGCAGCAATTCCACAGAATCCTCTAAAGGATCGTGATGCCTTCTTGAGCTGGATTCTCCGAGATATGGGTAGACTAAGAACGTTACTAGCCTCGCTTATGATTAGTGATGCTCGACTGCATATATATATAGAGCGCACGTACAAAGAGCTACATCGAGTCGACGTCTTTAGCAATTACAACCATGAGAAATTGTCGATCTCACTTCAAAGCAAGCAGAATTCTCATTAATATCGGGATTAGGTAAATGGTAACCTGAATGCATCATCATGGCCAGCAGTTGACGCCTTCGGCGTCATCCATAGACGGCCTATGCGAATTGCAGGTGGAGTCTTCAGTGTAAGACGAAAATAAGTGCCATCGGGTGGGCGGGCACGTAACCTATCTCCTGTAGCGCAGTCCATAGGAGCGAACGAAGAACCCCTCCCACACGCGCAAGCGGCCATTTCCGCAAGGCCAACCCGTCAGGTTGAGCTTCGCTTAGGCTAGATGGCTTCTTCCAAGAGGAATGGCGCAGAGTTAAGAGGGGGATACAAAAGCTTCCTCTGTCTTTTTACTTCTTTTTTTAGGCAGCTATGGAATCTCGAAAGAGCATGTTACTCCTAAGTTCTCGACGAATAAAATCAAGTGGATAATGACTACTGGAATTTATTTTTTTTGTTAAATAGATCCAAAGAAAATTATATACCATTCTTGTGGAACATAGACATTTGTTTGAAAAGATTAAATACACCATAGTAGAAGCATGTACAAACCCTCTTACTAGGAAGTTGGTGATGATGAGGAGGAAGAGACATTAAGAATGCCACTATCTTTGGGGATGAAATTGGTCTTTGATGAGGAGGAAGAGATATTAAAAATGCCACTATCTTTGGAGATGAAAGTGAAATACCTCCATGAGATGTCATACCAAATGTGAGAATGGAGATCATTGTTGTGGTGTAACCTACATCTCATCCCATTTGTATTATTTAACCCTTTTGAAATGGCATCAAGAATCGTGAGAAATCTAATGTGTTTTGTTTTTTTATGATCAAACCAAGAATCGTGAGGGAGTGGTCATCTTACACTCACTTAAGGTTATATATTTTTTGTAAAAAAAAATCCTTCTTTTTGAAGGGTTAATCACTCATCAATATCTAACAATTTTTTTTAATAATAATATAGGAATGTGCACATTTTTATGTATATAGATATACGAACTTCTCTTATGGCATTTGTTGTAAAAGTAGCATACAACTTTTTGTTTTCTCACTTTATTTGTAAAGAAAATCTATGTAAGCTACACGTCTTTCTCTTTCTATTCTACCAGTTTATTTTTCATATACGTTTCGTGTTCTCTACATGCACATATGTGAACAAATCTCTCTCTCTTTCTCTATGGATTCATTCTCTCTCTCTCTCATATATATATATATATATATATATATATATATATATATATATATATATATATATATATATATATATATATATATATATCTTTGTGTGTGTGTGCATGTGTGTGTGTTTGAACATTATATGCATTGCAATCCTAAAATGATGGTATCAAAGTGTAGGCATACATGTGAGATGCCCTAGACATATGTACCTTCTTTGCATCTTTGTTTTGTACTCGCAAACTTTCTTTGAACTATTTGTCTACAAAAAGGATAGATTGGTGGTTGTAGCATTCATTTGGCGAGCCTCACCTGCTCTCACTAAGGATCCATAGCTGACACTCAGTTGGCACCATTGGCCATAAAAAGCATTTCAACCAATAGGGTGGCCATAAGGAATATCAATTTCACCAAGGGTGGATTTGAACCCACCACATAGCTCACAAGGTGAAGTCTTTTATCCACTCCACTATGTGTATGTGATGTCTCACTCACTTAAGATATACTATTTACTTTTATCAAAAGCCACTCTCTACTCTTTTACATTCCCAAAGTTTACCCTTTCTTTTTTTTGTAACCATATTTTTTCTTTCTAAATTTAACAAGAAAATTTCATATGTAATAATCATGGATCTACATACTTTTATGGATCTCTTTGGAGAGTCACCTCTACCCAACATAGCCCTCAAGAAATGGCTTGAATTATCGTGGCATGAACTCCAAGATGCCTAATAAGACATCAAAGAACAAAATTTACAACTTCAACAAACGTAAGCAAAAGATGAAATATTTACTTGAGTGATGAAGGGACTTATTGAACTCCAAAGGGAAGGTTGGGAACCCAAGATTGGTATCAAAAACTTTCAATATTCAAAATTTGATGGGCATAAGGATATTCAGTTTATTCTTTCTTGACTTTCACAATTGGATTATTTTCTTTTGGATTAATCATATTTAGAGCTTGAAAAAGTTAAGTTTGCAACTAGTAATCTTGTGGATAAAGCACAACTTTGGTGGAACATTTTCTTCATACTAAAACAATGTCCATAATAAAAAAAATAAGTCCTAAGGCTCAATTCTGCTCAGAAATGAGATTTGAAGAATACTAAAATAACCTAGCTAATTTTGACATGGGCTCTTTAGGCTAAGGACTCTTTGGCCTTTACAAAATAGAACAATTTTACACTTGCTAGTTTCTTTGAAAAAAAACATTCTAATGGATAAATGTGACATAGAGTACCCTTATTTGCCTAGAGTTTCATTCATTTATTTCTTCTTTGTTTGACTATTTTCCAAGTGATTTGATATTAATAGTTTTGTTTGAGTCTCATGGTACACTTTGACCTTCAAAAAGATACATTGATAATTTTTGTGGGACCCTTGCTTACTCTTAGCCCCATACACTCTATCATCATCCACAAGAATGTTATGGGGTTTTCAGAATCATAGTTGAAGTGTTTTCTTGTGGGCTTATGTGTCACTTCTATGATGCTTCTTTATTGGCTTGATCACCAATTTGTTCCAGTGAGTTGCATGAGTGACAAGTGAGGGTACCAATTTGAGGTGGTATTGGTAGATCTCCATTCCTGCGAGACCTTACACAAAAATGGAATTGAACTAAGTAAGGCTTATGTGTGGTACTCCCATAATCTAGTGAAAATTGAAAGAATAAAAAAAATAATATGAAGGAGTGGTCCACCGGTGTCAAGTGGCTTGGATCAAACACCTTAATGCCAATATGAGTCCTAATCCAACAAGAGCATGTAGGCATGCCTTTACAAAGATATCAAGTCCAAAAGAATCACTTTAGAGAAGTTACCATAAAAAATATGCGTTAAAGATAAAGAAGCAAACACCAAACACATGCAAAAACACTTTTCTTATGTAGACATGGGATTGAAACACCTCAAGCACATCATGGAAGCTCCAAATAAAGAAGGAGACGAAACATAATTGCACATGAAGCATGAATTGCGAGCTTTCAATTCAAATGAATCAAATAATTTTTTGTAATAAAGGTTCGATTATCCTATATACCGAGATTAATGACCCTATTCACACTAAAACAATATATTATGGGGTTCTTGAGATCCTAATTGAAGTGCATTCTCTTGGGGTTTCTGTCATGTATGCAATGTTTCTCTACTAGCTTGATCATCAATTCGTTCGAGCAAGTTCATGAGGAGTTATAAGTGAGGGTATCAACTTGAGGTGGCATTGATAGAACTCCATATTAGGAGACATGATGCAAAGCTAGATTTGATCTTAAGGAAGACTCTTGTGTGTTATTTCCATAATCAAATGAAACAAGCGAACTTGATACCAACAAATGATTAATCATCAATGTCATCTCTTTTAATTTGTAGGTGTTTACATTGATGTTCTTGCAATATTTTTGAACCAAAACTTATTGCATATCTATTTCCTTCATCATCTTCTTTAGCTATCACCCATCCACTACCAATTGGACTTGTTTCAACTGTTAAAAACATAGTCATTCGTGTAATCAACTTTCTTGAGAATAGGAGCCTACCTTAAAAGACTTTCAACTTTTTCATGGCATGAGTATGCTTATATAATTAAACAAATTTCTTATGTTATCTCAATAAAGCATACAAATCATCTACAACATGGGTAAAGTGAGGTATCCAAATTGAACAAAACCTCATGACCTAACTCACTAATGTGTATGTATTTAGTATCTTATTAATGTTGATATATTTAGGTACTGATGTGTGTGAACACACTAGGACCATTGGGACACTTTTTTCCCTCTTTAGGAGGTTTTTCCCCCATATTGTATATACGCCTATAACCCTAATGGGTCACTTATCTTTGTACATTCTAATGGTAATACATTTAGTATTGTGTAATGTGCTCCAAGCTTCTTCTTCTTCCTTGTGTTGTTCGCGTGCTTTCACAAACCTCAAACTCCAACAATTGGTATCAGAGTAGGTCATCGCTTCATCTAGGGCGTCCTCAACACCTCTCCGATCACAGTCTCATAATTGCACGAAAATTGGTGTGCATACTCAAGATGATTAGGAGATCAAAATGGCATCGGTTTGTGGTGCCAAAATCATGATCTGAGCTCATTTTGGCCTCCGAATGCACTATTGCAATGTTTATGCAAGCAATTTTGTCTTTTTGTGTCAAAGATATTTACAGGTTTCGGTTCGCCAGTATAAGCATTGCAAAGTCTACTACAGGCTTAGTAGAACTCAACATGATAGTTCTGTTCAACTTTTTGAGATATAGTCATTTTTCTACATGAGGGTATTTTAGTCAGTGGCCATAACTGAAAGCAGTGATATATTTCGTATGTTGGCTATTGAGGATAAGTTGGACAGTACCAATTTACCCATTGTGGGCTTATATGATGTGTCATGTATTGGTTGCAAAAGGACTGTGCAATATTGTGCAGGGTGTTGAAAAATATGTTATTTCACCTGCAAACACACTTGTTGAAGGCGATGCAGATGGCATTGAAGATGGTGATATTCTTCGTGTTCTTGTTTGTCTTTTAGTTCTTGTTGCACCTACTACAGAGCGAATTTGTTGAGATGGTAGAGATGCTCAGGCACATGCATTGATAGCCATGTCTGACAAACATGCCATTATTCCTCACATTCGCTCTTGCAAAATAGCTAAGGATGCTTCAGATACACTTACCACATTGTACCAGGCAAGGAATGAGGCTCGTGTTGCTTACCTCCAAAAACAATTGGAGAGTGAGCACATGAACAAAGGTGATTCCATGGACAATTTTCTGACAAAGATCAAAGATTTGAAAGAACAATTGATTTCTACTGATGAAGTCTTGCCTGATAGTTCACTTGTGCAAACTATTCTGAATGGTCTTCCCAATTCACATCAGAGTTTTGCTTCCACTCTTTGTTTGATGATGAAAGGCAATCCAAATGCCTTAACATTTGAGGACTTAGTCTCTGTTCTATTGCAAGAAGATCAATCTAGGCATAACAGGTCCATTCTACACAATCAAAGAAGGAAGATAGAGACAAGAAGAAAATAGAAAAGCATAACTTGTTTTGCAAATACTGTAAAGGTAATGATTATGTCATAAAGAGTTGTCCAAAACTGGAAAAAAGAGGCTGGAATGGTTTTCACAGAGGCCTCTACACCTAAAACAGAGTCTGCTAATGTTGTGCAGAATGAAGAATGGGCATTTAACAATCTTCTCATGAACAGTGTATGTCTAAAGTAGACTCAGATGTTAAGTACTTTGATAGTGGGGCGACCAAACATATTACCTCGCAGTGCAATTTCTTCACTTCACTCAAGCCTACCCCTACAGGGAATACTGTCACATGCACCAAGAACTCCGCTTATCCTATTAGGGGAGTTGGTAAGATCATTCTGACTATTGTTGATGGTAGTTCAGCATTATCCAAAGTTGGCTTGGTCGTGAAATTTGTTGATGACAGATGTCGTGGGTTGTATAAGCTCATAGACTATAAAAAATATGTGAATGATTCAGCATGTGCAGTACATGATTCTCAGGCTTTGACATATGCAAAGCTTTGGCATGCATGCTTTGGTCATCTAAATTTTGCTAGTTTGCTTTGCTTGCAGAAATCTGAAATGGTTTCCTCTCCGCCCAAACTTGAGGCACCTAGTAAACATGTATGTGAAGGTTGTATTTTGGGCAAAATACAACATTCCTCCTTATGAAAGATGGTTCAGTTTGAGCTACTCAGAAATTGCAACTTATTCACAACGATGTCTATGGTCCTATGTAGAAACCTTCTTTTGGGAACTACATTTACTTTGTGACTTTCATTGATGATTTTTCCAAGCATGCATAGGTGTACCCACTGAAAGCAAAGTCTAAAGTGTCCATGTGCTTCAAACAGTTTTTGGTTTTGGTTGGAAATTTTCAGCATGTAAAATGGGCACCCTCCATTCAGATCGAGGGTGGGAATATATGTCTTCTAACTTTAATGCATTTTTGGCTAACTGTGGGATAAAACATCAATGTACAGTGTCGTATACACCTCAATAGAATGGAGTTGCTGAATGGAAGAACATGTCACTCATGGAGATGGTGAAGTGTATGGTCAAGAGTCAGGATTTACCACATGGTTTCTGGCTTGAGGCTGTTATGTGTGTAGCATATGTACTTAACAGGTGTCCCACTAAAGCATTGTAGTCTATCACTCCATATGAGGCTTGGAATGGTTGTAAGCCATCTGTTGCTCACCTACATGTTTTTGGTTGTCTGGCATATGCATTAGTGCCTGAACAACAATGCAAGAAATTGGATGATAAAGCAGTGAAATGTATTTTTGTTTGGTACAGTTTTGAAAGCAAAGATTATCCATAGACTATACACTTTTTGGTTAGCCATGATGTTGTTTTTATGGAAGATGTTATTCAACCATTACTTTCATGTATGAAGGAGACATATGTTAGCTCTAAAGACATGTATGATACTTTGCTTCCTCTTTTTACAGGTGGACAGTGTTGTGCAGAAGTGCAAGAAACACACGAGAAGTACACACAAGGAGCACATACATAGCAATACACATGGAGAAGATGGATGGCTGGAATAGCTCTCTCTATTGATGACAAACTAAACTGAAGTAAGAGTTGAATAATATCCCTAAGTACAAAGTACCACCACATATGAGTGAATCATGTATGTGGTAACATGAGGAAAAAACCTCTAGCTAGCACTAGAGTGAAAAGTGCCCGTGTATAGGGAAAAAGCTCACATCAAAGCTACTCGAGGAACACATAAGTGTAACAAAACCCCCTGGAACGAATGATGTGAACACATAGAGGGAGTGACAGATCAGGCCCCGCAAGGTAATAAGCCTAAAGATTTTCAAAAAGCTTCAAACTTTTCCCGTGGAAGAGCTTTGGTGAATATGTCTGCCACATTATCTTGTGTAGGCACATATACCAAATCAATATCTCCTCCATGAAGGTGATATCTCACATAGTGATCATGCACATCAATATGTTTGGTTCATGCATGAAACACTAGGTTTCATGCAACAGCCAATACACTCTGACCGTCAGTGAGAATATGCGTAGCAACATCAATCTCCATGCAAAGATCCATCAATAGGCATCTCAGCCATATACACTCCACTGAAGCTATGAAAACTGCCTTGTACTCAACTTCACAACTCAACGTCACCACTGTAGGTTGCTTATTGCTCAACCAAGATATGCACGAGTCTCCAAGGAAAAAGCAATTACCACTAGTGGACACTTGAGTATCATAACAACCAGCCCAATCACTATCTGTAAAGGCATGCAAGCATGGCTGAATATCTCTTCCATAAAAGAGACCTAAGCTCAAAGTGCCTTTGAGATATCTAAACACACATTTCACCGTTTGCCAATGCTTAGTGCCAGGGCTATGCATGAATCGACTCAACTAGGAAACTGCATATTGTATATCCAGCCTTGTGTTGCATGCATATATAAGACATCCCACAACTTGCTAATAAAAAGAAGTGTCAAATGCATCACTAGAATCCTCAACTGAAAACCTAAATCCGGTCTCAACTGGTGTGGAAACTGGCTTGCAATCCTCAAAGTCAAAACGCTAAAGTACTTTTTCAACATACTTTGCTTGATGCATAGCAATTCCCCCCTTAACAGATACAAACTAGATGCCAAGATAGTAGCTCAAAAGACCAAGATAAGTGACATCAAAAGTATGTTGCAAATCAGCCATAAGAATTGTTGATATATTTAGGTAGTGATGTGTGTGAACACACTAGGACTGTCGGGGCACTTTTTTCCCTCTTTAGGAGGTTTTCTTCCCCTGGCTTGTATATACACCTATAGCCCTAATGGGTTACTTATCTTTGTACATTCTAGTGGTAATACATTCAATATTGTGTGTTGTGCTCCAAGATTCTTCTTCGTCCTTGTGTTGTTCACGTGCTTCTGCAGATGTCTGACTCCAACAATTGGTATCAGAGTAGGTCATCGCTTCATATAGGGTGTTGTCGACACCCCCCCAGTCACTATCTTAGAATCGCACAAATTTTGGTATGCATACTCAGGGTGATTAGGAGATCAAAACTTCTTTGGTTTGTGGTGCCGAAATCACAATCTGAGCTCATTTTGCCCTCCGAACACACTATCATAGTGCTTCTACAGGCTATTTCATCTTTTTGTGCTAAAGTTATATACCAGTTTTGGTTCGCTAGTATAAGCATCTCGAAGTCTGCTACAGGTTTAGCAGAACTCGTCAGGCTACAGATACAGTCATTTTTCTACATCAGGGTATTTTAATCAGTGGCCTTGGCTGAAAGCAATGATGTATTCTGTATGTTGGTTGTTGAGGATAAGTTGGATGGTACCAATTACCCATTGTGGGCTTATATGATGCAACATGTATTGGTTGCAAAAGGATTATGAAACATTGTGCTGGGTGTTGAAAAATGTCCTATTACACCTGCGAACATAAGTACTGCAAATACAGGTACTGAAGCTGATGCAGAAGTACTACAAAGGAAACGATCATGTCATAAAGAACTGTCCAAAACTGGTTGCAAAAGAGGCAAAGAAAAAAGAGGCTGGAATGGTTGTTCCAGAGGCCTCTACACCAAAAATAAAGTCTGCTAATCTTGTGCAGAATGAAGAATGGGCGTTTACTACTGTTTGCAATTTTGACCCATCTTCTCCTGAACATTGTATGTCTGTAGTAAACTCAGATGTTTGGTATCTTGATAGTGGGGCAACCAAAGATATTACCTCGTAGCACAGTTTCTTCACTTCGCTTGAGCCTGCCCCTACAAGAAATACTATCACATGTTCCAACAACTCCTCTTATCCTGTCATGGGAGTTGGTAAGATCATTATGACTACTACTTATGGTAGTTCTTTCACTTTGTTGGATGCTTTATTTGTGCAAGGGATCAAGAAAAATCTATTATCAGTTTTTGCATTAGCCAAGATTGGCTTGGTTGTGAAATTTGTTGATGACAGATGTATAGTTCATGATCTATCAAATGGCCACGCGAGTATTACTTCTAGCATTTTATGTCGTGGGTTGTATAAGCTCATAGACTATGAAAAATCTATGAATGATTCAACATGTGCAGTACATGATTCTCAGGCTATGTTAGATGCAAAGCTTTGGCATGCACGCTTTGGTTATCTGAATTTTGCTAGTTTAGTATGCCTACAGAAATCTGAAATGGTGCCCTCTTTGCCTGAACTTGAGGCACTTGGTAAAAATGTATTTGAAGGTTGTATTTTGGGCAAAATACAGTGTTCATCCTTTCCGAAAGATGGTTCATTTTGGGCTACTAAGAAATTGCAGCTTCTACATAGTGATGTCTGTGGTCCTATGCAGACACCTTCTTTTGGAAACTATCTTTACTTCGTGACTTTCATTGATGATTTTTCTAGGCATGCATGGGTATATCCACTCGAAGCAAAGTCCAAAGTGTCTATGTGCTTCAAACAGTTTTTGGTTTTGGCTGAAAATCGATCAGCATGTAAAATGGGCACCCTCCATTCTGATCGGGGGGAATATATGTCTTCATATTTTAATGCATTTCTGGTTGAACGTGGGATAAAACATCAGTGTACAATGCCATATACACCTCAATAGAATGGAGTTGTTGAATGAAAGAACAGGTCACTCATGAGATGGCGAGGTGTATGGTCAAGAGTCAGGCTTTACCACATAGTTTCTGGTTTGAGGTTGTCATGTGTACAACATATGTATTTAATGGGTGTCCCACTAAAGCACTGCAATCTATCACTCCATATGAGGCTTGACATGGTCGCAAGCCATTTGTTGCTCATCTGCATGTTTTTGGTTGTTTGACATATGCATTAGTGCTTGAACAATGTCGTAAAAAATTGGATGATAAAGCTATGAAATGTATTTTTGTTGGGTATAGTTCAGAAAGCAAAGGCTATCGTTTGTATCATCCATAGACTAAACAAATTTTGGTTAGCCATGATGTTGTTTTTGTGGAAGATGCTATTCAGCCTTTACTTTCATGTACAAAAGAGACATTTGTTAGCTCCAAAGACATGTATGATACTTTGCTGCCTCTTTTTATAGGTGGATAGTCTAGTGCTGGTCCTAATGCGGCAACTTCTTAGCCTTTACAAGTTCCATGTGATGATGCAGATCAATCCTTTTCTGATGCAGATTTACATGATGCACTTATTAATGAGAGAGCTAATATTGAGGAGGCAAAAACTATGGCAAAAATGGCTTGTGCAAACTTTGCATGATAGCAAATTAGATGCACCTCTATCATACCATACTCATTCAGGCTCTCATAGTGCCTCTTTTGCATCAAATTGCTATGCTATGGATGCCTCTAGTCTCTATGATGAGACTGAACTTGTTTCGTTTGATGAAGCACAAAATTCTGAACATTGGATGGTTGCAATGCAATTTGAATATGATGCTATCATGAAAAATGGTACCTGTTCTTTATGTGACTTAACTGCTGGCAAGAAGGCCATTGGCACTAAGTGGTATACAAGTTGAAATATAAACCTGATGGAACATTTGACAGGTATAAGGCTAGGCTTGTTGCAAAGGGTTATGCGCAGGAAAGAAGCATTGATTTTGATGAAACCTTTGCTCCTACTTGGCGAATGGCTACTGTTCGTAGCATCTATGGACTTGCAGCTCATCATGGTTGGAATGTACATCAGTTGGACATTAAAACAACATTTTTGAATGGTGACTTGCATAAGAAGTGTATGTTTTTTAGCCTCGTGGCTTTGTTCAGAAAGGGCATGAAAACCAGGTGTGCAGGTTAAAGAAGGCATTATATGGATTAAAGCAAGCACCACATGCTTGGTATATATATATATATATATATATATATATATATATTAAGGCGGATTTGCATGCCTCATTTGAGATGTTTGATTTGGGGAATTTGCATCATTATTTGGGCATTCAATTTATGCACGTTTATGGCGGAATAGCTTTGTGTCAAACGAAATATATTGACACATTATTGCTACGTTTTGGCTTTGAAGATTGTAAACCTATTGCCACTCCTATGGAGACAGGTCTATGATTGAGTCTTCATGATGTTGGAGATGCATTTGTTGTTGTTCTCTATCAGGAGGTTGTTGGATGCTTGATTTACTTATGCATTACTCGGCCAGATATTCAGTTTTATGTCTCACAGATGAGCAGGTTTATGCATTGCCTAGGTGTCAAGCATTGGCAGGTGGTTAAGCGCATCTTTTGCTACTTGAGTGGTACCCAGATACTTGGGTTGTTTTATCCCAAGGGTGGATCATTACCGCCAGATTTGCATGCTTTTTTTTACAGTGATTGGGCTGGTTGCTATGACACTCGTGTGTCCACTAGTGGCTTTTGCTTCATGCTTGGTAGCTCATGTATGTCTTGGTTGAGCAAGAAGCAGCCTACTGTGGCCACTTCCAGTTGTGAGGCTAAGTATAGGGAAGCTTTCATAGCGATTGTTGAGTGTGTGTGGCTCAGATGCCTTATGGTTGATTTGTGTGTTGGTTAGTCTTCTGCCACCACCATCTTCACTGATAGTCAGAGTGCATTGGCAGTTGCGAGGAACCCTGTGTTCCATGCTCACACTAAGCACATTGAGGTGCATTATCATTATGCCAGGGAGACGTTCTCTGCTAGTGAGATCAGCTTGGCATATGTGCCCACACAAGAGAACATTGTAGACCTTTTCATGAAGGCTCTACCTAGGGAGAAGTTTGAAGCTTTCCGTAAAGCTTTGGGCTTAATTTCTTTTGTGGATTGATTCCACATAGCTTGGCACTTCCTTATACATGATTTCTAGCTCCTTGTTCACCGCATCACTCCTAGGGGAGATTTGTGAATATATTTAGGTAGTGATGTTTGTGAACACACTAGGACTGCCAGGGTACTTTTTTTCCCTCTTTAGGAGGTTTTTTCCCCCGGCTTTTATGTACATCTATAGCCCTAACGGGTTACTTATCTTTGTACATTCTAGTGGTAATACATTCAATATTGTGTGTTGTGCTCCAAGCTTCTTCTTCTTCTTCCGTGTGTTGTTCGCGTGCTTCCACAGACATCTAACTCAAAAAAGAATATAAAGTTTTGCATCACATGACCCAGTGAGGAGTATGTCATCAACATAAAGAACAAGCACTATAAGATCAACCCCATCTGTGCGTACATAGAGCGTGCTTTCAATTGGACTACATGTGAAGCCAAGAGCAATCAAGTGTTTATGTATTTTGTCATATCATGCACGTGGAGATTGCTTGAGACCATACAAAGCTTTATGCAAGTGACAAACCATATGCTCTTGCCCTTTCATGGCAAATCCAGGAGGTTGCTTCACATAGAGCTCTTCTTGCAAATCACCATACAATAAAGCTATTTTTATGTCCAACTGATGTACATTCCAACCTCGATGAGCAGCCAATGCAACCACGGTACGAATGGTAGTCATGTGTGAAGTAGGTGCAAAAGTTTCCTCATAGTCAATGACATATTGTTGTGCATATCCTTTGGCAACCAATCTAGCTTTGTAGCGATCAATGCTATCATCACACTTTCCCTTAATCTTGTAAACCCACTTTGTACCAATGACATTTTTTCCTTTTGGCAGTTCACATAACTCCTAAGTACCATTCCTATGTATGGAATCCATTTTTGATTGCATAGCACTCATCCATTGTGGATCTTAACATGCATCTTCAAAAGTAAGTGGCTCTTCATTACATGTTGTTGTAATAAGAGAATGATCCACAAAATTACTTGATGCATGGTGAGAGCTTGATCTTGTTCTACCAAGTAAAGGTGCACTCAATTTGCTCTCCTGCAAAGTTTGTTTCAGCCACTTTGGCATACTTTGTGCACTCTTGATAGACATGCATTCATTATGCAATACATCATGAACATGTAGATCATGCATGGGCTGAATTTCATGCTCATTTTTAGCCATATTTTGATGCAAGTGTTGGCAAACCAACAACCATGTCTTTCTTTTGCAAGTAAAGCAAACTATTGAAGTTCAAGTGACCAAAACGAGCATGCCAAAGCTCCATTTTAGCCATGGAAGAAGTATGAGCAACCAAGGCATTGAAGAAAGCCCTCTTGTATGTATCCATGTGACACAAACCATTACATAATGTACCGGACATCACGATAATATCACCATTGCTAAAATCATGAACCATACACTTATCATAAAAAAAGTGTACATGAAGTCTAGCTTTGGTAATCAACAAAACTAAAATTAAGTTCTTCTTGATACCATGCACATACAATGCATTTTTCAAGAGAATCACACCTCCATTTGCAGCTATAAGCTCAATTTCTCCTACTCCAATGATAGGATACAAGCATTGTTTGCATCCACCACATGTCCTCCTTTGGGTGCATCTTTGAAAGATGCAAAAAATCTTTTGCATGATGTTATGTGCTTTGAAGCACCACTATCAAAGAACCAATCCGAATCAACCTCACTCACAACGATACATTTAGAATGAAAAGATGCATCATAATGACATGTAACAACACATGCCCAAAAATCTTGAACCATGTTAGCTTCATCATTCTTTGCATTTGCTGAATTTTCAGCAATAGACATGCCGGATTCCTTTGTCTTTTCATTGCGCTTAGCAAGCTTTCTACACTCGTCCACAATATGACTAGCCTTTCGGCAATATTTGCATCTCTTCTTCTTTTTCACATCAGCATCATTAGAGGAATGAGTGGAAGAGGAAGGTTGAGGCTTTGGTTTTGATGAACCCAAAGCTGAACCATACTTGCTTTTCCCCTTTTGTGAGATAACAAGTGCTTGCGTTCCCTTAATCAAACCACTCTTATTCACTCTAGATTTTTCTTCTTGCAAAAGAAGAGACAACCTCATCAAATGCATACATTTGGGATTTCCTTTTGCAACCAAACGGAGTGTAGTGGCAAACCTTTGAAAAGATTCTATTAATTCTTTCAGCAATGTAGAGATGAAGGATGCATCTAGAATAACCTCATCTATGTTTGCCAATTGCTCTTTCAAATCCTTGATGCATGTCACATACACATCCACAGACTCATTTTCAGCCATACATACATCCTCAAGTTGCTTCCTCAAGTACGCAACACATGCTTCATTAGGCACAACATACAAAGAAGCAAGAGTATCCCATGCTTGTCTTGATGTAGAACATGACCGAATGTGTGGAACTGTATGACGCTTCACAAAAAGCGCAATCAATGCATGAGCTTGATCATCTTTTCCATACCATCTAAGCTATTCCTGTGTAGGTAGAGAAGGAGTAACCATTGTTCTTAAAGAAGAAGCTCCATCTCCTTCAGTAGACTATGAAGTAGAAGAACCTGCGGGTTTTCGATCTACATCTACCACTATGTTCCAAAGTTGTTTAGTAACAAGAACATGCGTCATCATGTAAGAACACTTTGGATAGTTGGTCCCATCAAGATTATCTTCAGCTTGAAGCATGCCAAACAAGTCATTGCTACCCGCCATTTCACTAAAGAACAAGAATGTGACAGAATCTTTACTTTGAAAAGGCTGAAATGAATGTTGAAATTTCAGCTCACAAATCATCACACTAATGGCAATTTTGACTGCACGAATGGCTTTGAAATGGGGGTAAAAGTCCAATGCAACTGGTGGAAATGTTTCTTCATTGCTGAAAGTCACTTTTCTATTCTCGAAAGTTGATTTGCATTGTTAAGAGTGCATGTGCACCGCAATGCGAAAAAATTGAAACTTGAGAAGGTATTGGACATGCTCTGATACTACTGCTGGGTGTGTGTATAGAAGTGTGAGAGACACACGAGAAGTACACACAAGGAGCACAAACACATCAATACACACGGAGAAGATCGATGGCTAGAATAGCTCTCTCTATTGATGATGAACTGAACTGAAGTATACAAAGTACCACCACATATGAGTGAATCATGTATGTGGTAACATGGGGAAGAAAACCTCTAGCCAACATCAAAGTTAAAAGTGCCCATGTATAGGGAAAAGGTTCACATCAAGGCTACTCGAGGATCACATAAGTGCAACAGAGAGTCTAAAGTTAGTCCTAATGAGGCAACTTCTCAACCCTTACAAGTTTCATGTGATGATGCAGATCATTCCATTTCTTATGCAGATTTACATGATGCACTTATTGATGAGAGAGCTAATATTGAAGAGGCAAAAACTATGCCAGAATGGTTGGTGCAGATTTTGTGTGATAACAAGTTAGATGCACCTCTATCACATCCTACTCGTTCACGGTCTCATAGTCCTTCTTTTGCATGAGATTGATATGCTATGGAAGCCTCTAGTCTCTGTGATGAGAATGAGCATGTTTCATTTGATGAAGCACAAAATTCAAAAAATTGGATGGTTGCTATGCAATCAGAATATGATGCTATAATGAAGAATGGTATCTAGTCTTTATGTGACTTGCCTCCTAGAAAGAAGGCCATTGGCACTAAGTGGCTATACAAGTTGAAGCAAACATATATAAGGCTAGGCTTGTTGCAAAGGGTTATGCTCAAGAAAGAGGCATTGATTTTGATGAGACCTTTGCTCCTACATGCCAAACGACTGTTGTTCATAGCATCTGTGCACTTGCAGCTCATCATGGTTGGAATGTACATCAGTTCGACATTAAAACTGCATTTCTGAATGGTGACTTTGCATGATGAAGTGTGTGTTTTTCAGCCCCGTGGATTTGTGCATAAAGGGCATGAGAACAAAGTGTGCAGGTTGAAGAAGGGAATTATATGGTTTGAAGCAAGCACCACATGCTTGGTATGAAAAGATACATGCCAATCTGATTGCACATGGTTTTGAGAACACTCCAACTGAGAGAACCTTATATGTTAAGCGTGCAAATGATGTGTTTCTGATCATTATTGTGTATGCTGATGACATGCTTCTCACTAGTCCTCATGACAAGCATATTGCTGATTTTAAGGCTGATCTACATGGCTCATTTGAGATGTTAGATTTGGGCATTTGCATCATTATTTGGGCATTCACTTTATGCAAGTTGATGGCGAAATAGCTTTGTATCAAACAAAATATATTGGCACATTATTGTAGCATTTTGGCATTGAAGACTGCAAACCTATTGCCACTCCTATAGAGACAGGTTTACGATTGAGCGTTTATGATGCTAGAGATGCGTTTGATGTTGTTCTCTATCAGCAAGCTGTTGTATGCCTGATTTACTTATGCATTACTCGGCCAGATATTCAGTTTTCTGTCTCACAATTGAGCAGGTTTATGCATTGCCCTGGTGTTAAGCATTAGTAGGCGGTTAAGCACATCTTTCGCTACTTGAGTGGTACTCGGCTACTTGGATTGCTTTATCACAAGGGGAGATCACTACTGCCAGATTTGCATGCTTTTTTTGACTCTGACTAGGCTGGTCGCTCATGCATATCTTGGTTGAGCAAGAAGCAGCCTACTATGGCCACTTCTAGTTGTGAGGCTGAGTATAGGAAAACTTTCACAGCAACTATTGAGTGTGTGTGGCTCAGTCACCTAATGGTTGATTTGGGTGTTGGTCAATCTTTTGGCACCACCATCTTCACTGACAGTCAGAGTGCATTGACACTTGCGAGGAACTTGTGTTCCATGCAAAGGTCTCATCAAAATCAATGTCTCTCTCTTGAGCATAACCTTTTGCAACAAGCCTAGCATTATACCCATCAAATCTTCCTTCAAGCTTACATTTTAGCTTGTATACCCTATTAGTGCCGATGGCCTTTTTGCTTGTAGGAAAATCACATAAGGGCCAAGTACCATTCTTCATAATAGCATCATATTATGATTGCATAACAATCATCCAATTTTTTGAATTTTGTGCTTCATCAAAAGAACAAGCTCATTCTCATCACAAAGAGTAGAGGCAGTCATTGCATAGCAATTTGATGCAAAATAAGCACTACAAGAGCCTGAATGAGTACGATATGATAGTGATGCATCTAATTTGCTATCTCTCAAAGTTTGCACCAACCATTTTGCCATAGTTTTTGCATCCTCTATATCAGCCCTCTCATCAACAAGTGCATCATGTAGATCTGCATCAGAAATGGATTGATCTGCATCATCATGTGAAACCTGTAAAGATTGAGAAATTGCCTCATTTGGACTAGCACTTGAATGCCCACCTATAAAAAGAGGAAGCAAAGTGCCATACACATCTTTGGAGCTAACTGATGTCTCCTTAGTACATGAAAGTAATGGATAAATTGCCTCTTCCATAAAAACAACATCATGGCTAACCAAAATATGTTTTTTTTGTGGATGATATAGATGATAGCCTTTGATTTTGGAACTGTACCCAACAAAAATACATTTCATTGCTTTATCGTCCAATTTCCTATATTGTTGTCTAGGTGCTAATGCATATGCTAGACAACCAAAGATATGCAGATGAGCAACAAATGGTTTGCGAACATGCCAAGCCTAATATGGAGTGATCGATTGCAGTAATTTGGTGGGACACTTCTTAAGTACATATGCTACACACATAATAGCCTCGAGTGAAAAACTATGTGAAGCCTGACTTTTGACCATACACCTTGCCATCTCCATAAGAGACATGTTCTTTCTTTTAGAAAATCCATTTTATTGAGGTGTATACGGCACTGTACACTAATGTTTTATCCCATGTTCAACCAAAAATGCATTGAAATCAGAAGACATGTATTTCCCCCCTCGATCAAAATGAAGGGTGCCCAATTTATATGCTAAAAGATTTTCAGTCAAAACCAAAAACTATTTTAAGCACATAGGCACTTCAAACTTTCAATGGATATGCCCATGCATGCCTCAAAAAATCATCAATAAAAGTTACGAAGTAAAGGTAGTTCCCAAAAGAAAGTGTCTGCATAGGACCACATACATCACCATGAACAAGTTGCAACTTATGAGTAGCACGCATCTTTTGGGAAGGAAGAATGTTGCATTTTTCCCAAAATACAACCTTCACAAACATGTTTACAAGGTGCCTCAAGTTTGGGAAGAGAGGACACCGTTTAGATTTTAGCAGGCATACTAAACTAGCAAAATTTAGATGACCAAAGCATGCATGCCAAATCTTTGCATTTGAGATAGCTTGAGAATCTTGAAGTGCACATGCTGAATCATTGATATATTTCTATGAGCTTATACAACATGCCCTTTTGACTAGCTAAGAGTAGAAGAAAAAATCTCATATGAATTTGGAAGACCATTAAGAATAGAGGGATGTTGATAACACCCTGGATGAAGCGATGAACTTCTATGATACCAATTGTTGGAGTTTGAGGTCTACGGAAGCACGCTAGGAACACAAGGAAGAAGAAGATGCTTGAAGCACACCACACAATACTGAATGTATTACCAAGTGGATGTACAAAGATAAGTAACTTGTTAGGAGTATATCCATATATACAAGTAGGGGGGAAAAAACCTCCTAAAGAGAGAAAAGTGCCCCGACAGTCCTAAGTGTGTTCACACACATCATTACCAAAATATATCAACATCATTCAAGCCTCTTTTGCAACCAATTTAGGACACATATTTATGACATGATCATTTGCCTTAAAATATTTGCAAAACTATTTTTTCTTTTTTGTTTTCTTGTTATCTTTGTCTTGCTTCTTTGATTTTGAACACTAATAGATTTCTACTTACTAGTAGATGAGCTCCATTTACCTTTTCCCTTCTAACTAGCTAAGAAAGATTGATCTGCAACACACATAATTGATCTATTTTGCATGGGCTGATATTCATGCAACAAAATAGAGACCAACTCCTCAAATGTCAAGGCATTTGGATTGCCTCTCATCATCAATCAAAGAGTAGAGGCAAAAATTTGATATGAATCTAGAAGACCATTAAGAAGAATCTACACAAGTGAACTATCTTGCAAGATTTCATAAGCAAAAATCAATTGATCCTTCAAATATTTGATCTTTTTCAAAAAATTTGTTGGAGCAATTCTATGACAAGCCTAAGTATTGGCTTGAGTCCCACAAAGTCATAGAAGAAGCCTTAAAATGAAGACAATGTAAAGTTCACTTGTGAACTACCTCTTGTAACTTTTGAAGACTTTACTTAATGTAAAAGTGAAAGAATCTTAAGTGGTTGAGTCCACTTGATCAAAAAGGGAAATAGGAGCCATGAATTCGTGATTTGTGGTAGATAGAGAATCAAATCAATCACTAATTGATTGGAGAGTGATTGAGGGGAGTTAGCCTCCCAAGATCAACTATAAATACATGGTAGTCTTAGTCGTGGTTATGTGAAGACCTCCAAGAGCTGAGCTTTATGCCATATCAAGGTGTGATTCCAAGGCACACATATGTATCAGTAAGTCCACTGTATTGTACAATCAATATACTTTCATTTTCATGATCATTTGAGTTCATATTTCCATGTTCTTGTGAAGTGTACTACTCACTACCATATCTCTCAATTTACTAAGTCAGATTGCAGAGATGGTTTCTCTGAGCTTGGTGCATCATTTTCAGAGATTTAACTTGGTAAAGCTAGCTCTACATTTCTACTATATGATCACCAATTTTCAATTCATTTGGATGTTTCTTTTATATGGTTATGTGACTGGAGATGAAGTTATGCCAAGTTTCAAGAACAAAAGTCAACCAACACAAGAAGAGCAAGAAAGGTTGAGCACATGGTGCTCCAAGGATGCACTTGCAAGGTCTTATCTCCTCAACTCTATCTCAGATTTTTTGTTGCCTCAAATTAGAAGTTGTAAGACATCTCAGGAAGTGTGGGATGCACTTGAAGCGTTCTTCTCTTCAAGTACCAAAGCTAGGAAGCATCAACTATGGTTGGATTTCACAACTCTCAAGAAGGCCCCCAAACAAAATGTGACTACTTTTGTCACAAAGCTCAAGGACATAGCAGATCAGTTGGGAAGCATTGGAGAGGTAATAGATGAAGAGCAAATTGTAAGGAAGGTCATCAATGGCTTGAAGGCAGATGACAAGTGGGAAGCATTCACCACAGCTATGGATTTGTACATGGACATGCATGTACCTGATTTCAATACACTCATTGGACAACTACTTACTCAAGAGGCAAAGCTTATAAAAAATGGAGAAAGCTCTAAAGGTAATCAATCTTCATCTTTATACACTGATAAAAGCAAGTCCAAAGATAACAAAGGAAAGGCAAAGAAAGTGGATGATGAAGCAGGTACATATCAAGCTAACTATGCAGGTAGAGGAAGACATGGCAGAGGTAGAGGAAGAGGAGGTAGACAAGGCAGGGGGAGATCCCAAGACTCCAATCCATGTCCTATTTGTGGACTAACTAATCATACAACTGAAAATTGCTTTAGGAATTCCAGGAATCAAAGAGGCAGAGGATACAATAGAGGAAGTTATGGCTACTCAAGAGGAAGGTTCAACAATTATCATGGCAGCTACAACAACTACAATCATTCAAACTATCAAGGAGGCTACAAAGGAAGGAGAGACTTCAATAACTACACAGAAGACTCAAACAAAGAGGATTCGTTATTGATTATGAACATGGCTATGCCACAAGGTAAATCTGATGAGCATGTTTTCTACATAGATTCAGGTTGTTCAAATCATGTGGTAGGAAATGTGGCCATCCTATCAGATTTAGAAGATCCAAGGAACAAGCATGAGGTACAAACAGGAGATGATACAAGACACCTTGTGGAGAAAATAGGAAATGTCAAAGCACCTGATGGAAACATCAACCTACTTAGTAAGGTACTCTATGTCCCTACCATTACAAAGAATTTGATAACTGTTGGGCAGATAGTAGAGAAAGGGTTGCAAGTCAGGTTCACAAAAGCAGGAGCATTTGTTGAAGATCGAAGTCAAGGATTCAGAAGAATTGCAAAAGGTGAAAATACAGGTAGATTGTTCACATTTGAATTACAAGACACTAGAAACATTGCTCTCTTTAATTATGGTAGTCAAACACTCACAGAATTGGAAGTATGGCACATAAGGTTAGCACATATTGGTGAAAGGTCATTAAAGCAAATTTGCAGGGACCAAAGTGTACTTGGACTCCCTAATTTTTCAAAACAACATATGATTTATAAGTGTAGTGCATGTCAATTTGGAAAGTCTCACAGGTTACCATTCATGAAGAAAGGTTATATGCATGGAGATCTCTTGGAGTTGGTTCATAGAGATATATTGGGACCTAGCAAGGAGGCTTCAATATCTGGATCAAGGTATTATGTCTCCTTTATTGATGATTGCAGCAGATGGACTATCCTATTCTTTATGAAACACAAAGATGGAGTTTTTTCATGTTTCAAAAGATATTTGGCTCTTGTGGAGAATCAAACAGGTAAATCATTAAAAAAGCTAAGGTCAGATGGAGGGGGAGAATACTTCTCCCATGAGTTTGATTCTTTTCTTCAAGAAAGAGGAATCAAAAGAGAGGTAACTACAAGGTACACTCGTGAGCAAAATGGAGTGGCAGAAAGGAGGAATAGGACAATTGTTGAAGCTGCAAGGTCCATGCTAAATGAAAAGCATTTGCCTAATTATCTATGGGCTGAGGCTATATCTACAACCACTTACTTGATTAACAGGTTGCCTTCAAAATCCCTTGATGGGATGACTCCATATGAGGTTTGGAATGGAAGAAGACCAAGCTTAGATCATTGTAAATTTTTTGGATGTATTGCTTTTGCTCATGTTCCTTCACAGGTTAGAGGCAAGATGGATCCAAAGGCGGAAAAGTGTGTATTTATTGGATATGACAACAATCAAAAGGGCTACATTTTATACAACCCTACCAACAAAGGATTCTTGGTAAGCAGGATGTAGTTTTTTATGAAAACAATTCACGGTATGAAGATTCATGCAGGAAGGTCAATTTACCATATGATCTTGAAGAAGATTTTCCAAAGCTTGGTAGAGAACAACCGAAGATTGAAGAACAAGACACCTCAAAGGATAATGAAGAATCTCAGATGTAAAAGATCAAAGCATGGAAGTCTAAAGGTAAAGCAAAATTGCAGAAACTTGGACATGAGTCAGAATCATCACATCATGGCCTAAGAAGATCTATGAGGGAAAAGAAAAAACCAGAAAGGTATGGGTTTGACACCTTATTAGTAACTAAACATTCTATCTACATAGCACAGGACATAAACCAAGAGGAGCCATCATCCTTTGAAGAGGCCAAAACAAAATTATAATGGAAGCATGCAATGAAGGAAGATATTGAAGCACTTGAGGAAAACAACACTTGGGATTTGGTGTCCAAGACTTTATCAATGAAGGTAATAGGCTCAAGATGGGTCTATAAACTGAAGAAGAATTCTCATGGTTCCATTAACAGGTATAAGGCAAGGCTTGTAGCAAAAGGCTTTGCACAAACTCAGAGAATTGATTATGACGAGACCTTCTCTCCTGTGGAAAAGATGCCAACTATTAGGGTTTTGCTTAGTATTGCCTCTTCCAAGAATTGGAAGATACTTCAACTAGATGTAAAGAATGCATTCTTGAATGGTTGGATAACAGAAGAGGTATATATGGCACAACCACCTGTTTTTGAGAATCAAGTTTATCCTGATTATGTGTGTAAACTTAACAAAGCATTGTATGGTCTCAAGCAAGCTTCAAGAGCTTGGAATTTCAGGCTTGTTTCATTCTTGCAAGACAAAGGCTTTCAACCAAGCAAGGCAGATCCTTCACTCTTTATTAAAAAGAGTAACTCTGAGATCATCTACCTATGTGTATATGTAGATGATATTATATTGACAGGAAATGATGCAGATGGTATGAAGAAGATCAAAGATCAGATGAGAGAAGAGTTCAAGATAAATGATTTGGGTTCACTTACCTACTTCCTAGGCTTGGAAGTTGTCTACAAAGATCATGGTTTGTTTCTCACTCAAAGAAAGTACATTAAGGATATGTTGGCAAAATTCAAGATGCAAGATTGTAAGATTGCAAGTACTCCAATGAAGGTCAATCACAAATTGAGCTCACATGAAGGTGAACTCATAGAGGACATCACATCATATCAAAGTCTAGTGTGTAGTCTCAACTATGCCACATTGACAAGAGTAGATATATGTTACAGTGTGAGTGTGCTAAGTCAATTTATGCACACACCAAGGAAACCACATATGGATGCTGCCAAAAGGATTCTCAAGTACCTCAAAGGAACCATAAATGAAGGACTTTATTATCCTTATGTATCTGATTTAGATTTGAAGCTGTTTTCTGATGTAGATTGGGTTGGCTCCAAGGAAGATAGAAGGAGCACTTCAGGTTATCTTACCTTTGCAGGTTCAAAGCTTATTTCATGGTCATCCAAGAAGCAACCCACAGTTGCTCTCTCTTCTACTGAAGTTGAATATAGAGGTCTTGCCATAGCTACTTAGGAAGCTATGTGGATGAAGACATTATTCAAAGATCTTGGATTGGAGTGTGGAACTCCAACTATTTTTGGTGACAATATGAGTTCTATTCATTTGGCTGCTAATCCTATTTTTCATGCAAGGACAAAACATATTGAAGTTCATTATCACTATGTATGAGAGAAGGTTCTAAGCAAAGAGATTCAAATATCATATGTGTCCACTCATCAACAATGTGCAGATATTCTAACCAAAGCATTGGATGGTACAAAGCTCTGCAAGTTCAAAGCCATGATTGGTTTGCAGGTAATCTTGGAAGATTGAAGAGGAGCCACGAATTCGTGATTTGTGGTAGATAGAGAATCAAATCACTCACTAATTGATTGGAGAGTGATTGAGGGGAGTTAGCCTCCCAAGACCAACTATAAATACATGGTAGTCTTAGTCGTGGTTATGTGAAGAAGACCTCCAAGAGCTGAGCTTTATGCCATATCAAGGTGTGATTCCAAGGCACACATATGTATCAGTAAGTCCATTGTATTGTACAATCAATATACGTTCATTTTCATGATCATTTGAGTTCATATTTCCACGTTCTTGTGAAGTGTACTACTCACTACCATATCTCTCAGTTTACTCAGTCAGATTGCAGAGATGGTTTCTCTGAGCTTGGTGCACCATTTTTAGCGATTTAACTGGTAAAGCTAGCTCTACATTTCTACTATATGATCACCAATTGTCAATTCATTTGGGTGTTTCAATCTTTAGTTATGTTCAGTTGAGGTCAACCCTGTCTATTCATTTTCACTTCTCTGTCAGGTACCCAACGTTTTTACTCATCTTGTCAGAGCTGTTTCTCAGTGTGTACTTACCCAAAATCAATGATTTAAAGCTTGTTGGATTCAGCTTACTGTCTAGTATAAGCAGACAAATTTTCATAATCATTGGATTCCTAAATCTTGAGTTATGATTATTTTTCTGCTCACTGGTCTGATTATTGTAGCAGCCCATGAAAATCAGGATGATGTCATCACTTGTTAAACATCATTCTCAGTGTGTGGTTCATTATTTTTTATGAGATTACTCTTGAAAGATAGCTTTTGAAGTTAACTAGACGTTCCCAAAAGGAATTAAGCTAATTAGTGCTGTGCTCAGAGAATTATGCAAAACACTGGATAGGTGTATGAACCAAAATAGCAAGTTCTTCACCTCTGAGCTAACTCCAACTTATCTGTTTTGATCTATCTTTTTGAGAGTGATCTTCCAAGGTACATAGGGTGTCTAATACATCCATTGGAAAGCTAAAGAGGCCCACCATATACTCTTGGAGTTGATTTGGCTGGTGTAGATCAAGGATTTTGCAACACCTCTTCATCTTCAAGCACATACCTATCCATCTCTTCACAAAAATGTCCATAGAATCTCCTTCATTCCTATGCTCACTATCCAACTATTTTCAGAGGTAAGCAACACGAGCCTCATTTCTTTCCTGGTATAAAATTGTTAAGTGTACCCCAAGCATCTTTTCCTATCTTGTAGGAGAAAGTGTTAGGGTTAATGGCATATTGGATAGACAAAACTATCAAAGTATGTGCCTGAGCATCTCTTCCATCTTAATGAAATTTATCTCTAGTAGGTGCAACAAGAATAGTAGCACGACTAGGAAATTGAAGATCATCTCTTCAATGCCATTTGCACCACCTTCAATAATTGTATTTGTAGGTGTAGTAGGGTGTTTTTCAACATCATGCACAATTTTCCACAACCCTTTTTCTACCAATACATGACACATTATATATGACCACAATGGGCAATTAGTATGATCCAACTTTTCCTCAACAACCAACATACAAAATACATCATTGCTTTTAGCAATGGCTAGTGACTAGATAGCCTGATGCAAAAAATTGCTTGTATCTCAAAAAGTTGAACAAAAACACTATGTTGAGATTTGCTAAACTTGTAGTAGACTTTGAGGTGCTTGTACTGGAGAAAAAAAAACTTGTAAATATGTTTGCTACAAATGGATGAAATTTCTTGCACAGTCACTATGATAGTGCATTTGAAGGCAAAAATGAGCTCATATCAAAATTTTGATGCCGCAAAACAAAGATATTTTGAAATGCTAATGTCGTGAGTATGCTCACCATTTTCCATATGGAATTATTGGGTATGAACAATTTTCATGCACAAAGAAATGATAATCTTATTTTACATCAATAATAGATAGAGAACATTAGTATAGGCACCTAAAAGATACCTAAGAGCAGTATTATCCGCTTACACCCTCTATTGGCCATGTCCGTTCTTCATACAACTCTTTTGAAATTACGTTAATCTCACTTGAATCTATCAAAGAAACTTATGGTTTATTACCATTTCCAATATCGACCATTCTTTATGTGTTATCCCTTACCTTTTTTTTAGTGTAATGACTTTCAAGATTTTCATTATTTTTCTCAACATGCCCAACCATAGGAGCGAACTAATTCCCGTTTCCATATTTCATTTTTGTTTTAGACTAATTTACCTTAACAATGCTGATTTTTGGCTCATCCATAGCTATATCTTCTTTTTTACTCTCAATCAGATCTCTTTTCCTTCTTATGGTACTAATTTTTTTTCTTTCACATTAGATTGTGACATGGCAAGAATCTCCTCTAATGAAAGGGGAACGAATTTCATAATATTTTAATGGATAATTTTTTTTATGTCTTTAAGTTTCTCTAATTAAGAGATTAGTCTAAATGTGGGTTGTTTCTTATTATCTTGAGATTGTTTTTCCATCCTATCCATGGATTGTCATGCTTTCCCATTGTTTGGATTCTCCCTTCATGTGATCTGTCATTAGGTTGGGATTGAGTTTCTTTCCTTGAACTAGTCACTCTTTTGTTTTGTCCCTCTTTCTCCATCTCTTTTAAGTTTTTCATTGATATTTACTTCATGTGCATACATAAATAATCCATCAACATGTTAATTCCAATATGTTTTAGCACATATATTTGAGCTACATTCATGTAATGTTTGAGCATTCAATTTTCTTTTACATGTAGCATCATACACATGAGTCCAAAATTCATCTTCATTATCTTTAGATGTCAAGTTTGAAAGCATATGTATTTTGTCATGTGGATGATTCATAAAAAATTTTTATATCCCCTTTTCTATAGTTTCTCCCCAATGGACATTTGATAAGGTAATCACAAAGTTTCCTATCTATTTCAATTACTAGACTCCTCTCTTTAACTTCTCTAAGAGATGCACATGTCCAATGAGGATAATCAAGATCATAACACCACAAAAAACTTTTAGCTTGATTTAATTGTCTTCTACCTTGATCTTGAACTTTAGGCTTGGAATCTTAAATGCTCTTCAAGGATGCAATTTCAGTGACAAGATTCTCAATATGTTTGGCAAGGAAATCCACCTTTGACTTTAACTGCGCAATTTTAGGATCCTCTTTGTTTGGAAATGATTGCTCAATTTCAAGTTTAGGTGAGCTTTCTTTTACAATTGGGAAAGTTAAATGATTAAAATGACATTATTTTCTTTGAGCTAAGCATTGGAATTCAGCTCTAACATTATCCGGATCATCATTTAATTTAAAGTGGTCAAATCTTCTAGTCTTGTCTTTGATTTACGTCTTTGGGTTTCATCTAACATATCCAAGAATGTCAACAATATATCAATATCTACATCCATTTGATCACTTTGAGGCAATGTTGATACATTTTGGTAGTGATGTGTGTGAACACACTTATGAACATCAGGGCACTTTTTCCCTCTTTAGGAGGTGTCTTTTCTCACAACTTGTATATATGCCTATAACCCTTATGGGTCACTTATCTTTGTACATCCACTTGGTAATACATTCTGTATTGTGTTGTGCTTCAAGATTGTTCTTCTTCCTTGTGCTTTTCATGTGCTTCCAGAGACCTAAAACTCCAAAAATTGGTATCAAAGTAGGCCGCCACTTCATATAGGGCATTGTCAACAAAAAACCCTTTGGTCACAATCTTAGAATCACACAAAAAAATGGTGAGCATATTGGGAGTGATTGGGAGTTTGAAAGAACTTTGATCTTTAGCATTGAAATTTTGATTTGAGCTTGTTTTGGCCTCCAAACACACTATCACAATGAATGTGCAAGAAATTTCATCCTTTTGTACCAAACATATATATAGGTTTTAGTTCACTAGTACAAACACCTCAAAGCCTACAATAGGTTTAGGAGAGCTATACAAGGTGTTTTCGTTCAAATTTTTGAGATAAAATCATTTTTCTAGATCATGGTATTTAGTCACTAGTCATGCCTAAAAGCAATGATGTATTATGTATGTTGGCTATTGAGGATAAGTTGGATGGTACTAATTACCCATTGTGGACATATATGATGCATCATGTATTGGTAGCAAAAGGGCTATGGAATATTGTGCAAGGTATTAAAAAACATCATACTACACCTGCAAATAGAGTTATTGAAGGTGGTGCAGATGGCATTGAAGATGATGATCTTCAAATTCTTGTTCATGCTATGATTCATGTTGCACCTACTATAGAGAAACTTCATCGGGCTGGCAAAGATGCTTAAGCACATACATTGATACATTTGTTTATCAAATGTGTCATTATCCCTCACATTCACTCTTGCAAGACAACAAAGGATGCTTGGGTTACACGTACAACTTTATACCAGAAAAAATGAGGCTCGTGTTGCTTACATCCAAAAACAGTTGGCAAGTGAGCATATGAATGAAGTACCTAAAAGGTGAATGCTAAAATATAGGATAGATTCTCTCATTGCTCAACAACCAAGTGATACATGATTTAGAGCTTTCTAACTCCTCGTGGTGTAATCCACTTTTACAAGGATAAATGTGAAGTACTTTTACAAGAGCTTGATCATATGAAGCCTTTCATAGGTTATGCCAATAAATTAAGCATAGACAAGTTAACCAAGTATGCGGTCTTGGGTTTAATTGCACCAACATAGGGAATACTGTCACATGCACCAACAACTCTTCTTATCCTATCATGGGAGTTGGTAAGATCATTCAGACTACTGCTGATGGTAGTTATTTTACATTGTCGGATGCTTTATTTGTGCCAAGGATCAAGAAGAATCTATTATCAGTTTTAGATTTTAGCCAAGATTGGCTTGGTTGTGAAACTTGTTGATGATAGATGTATAGTTCATGATTTGCCAAATGGCAACATGATTATTGTTTCTCATATTTTATGTCGTGGGATGTATAATCTCATAGACTATGAAAATTTTGTGAATGATTTGGCATGTGTAGTACATGATTCTCAGGCTATGTGAGATGCAAATCTTTGGCATGCATGCTTTGGTCATCTGAATTTTGTTATTTTGCTACGCCTATAAAAATATGAAATGGTGTCCTCTTTGCCCAAACTTGAGGTATCTGGTAAACATGCATGCGAAGGCTGTATTTTGGGCAAAATGCAGCAGTCCTCATTCCCAAAAGACGGTTCAGTTCGAGCTACTTAGAAATTACAGCTTGTTCACAGTGATGTTTGTGGTCCTATGGAGACACCCTCTTTTGGGAACTATCTTTACTTCGTGACTTTCATTGATGATTTTTCCATGCATGCATTTATGCAAGTTGATGGCAGAATAGCTTTGTGTCAAACAAAATATATTGACACATTATTGTGGCGTTTTAGCCTTAAAGACTGCAAACCTATTGCAAGTCCTATGGAGACAGGTTTGCGATTGAGTCTTCATGATGTTGGAGATGCATTTGATGCTATTCTCTATCGGCATGCTATTGGATGCTTGATTCACTTATGCATTACTTTGCCAGATATTCAGCTTGCTATCTCATAGATGAGCAGGTTTATGCATTGTCGAGGTGTCAAGCATTGGCAGGTGGTTAAGTGCATCTTTTGCTACTTGAGTGCTACCTAGCGTGTGTCCACCAATGGTTTTTGTTTCATGCTTGGTAGCTCATGCATATCTTGATTGAGCAAGAAGCAACCTACTATGGCCACTTCCAGCTGTGAGGCTAAGTATAGGGCAACTTTCACAACAACTATTGAGTGTGTGTGGCTCAGATGCCTTATGGATGATTTGGGCGTTGGTCAGTCTTTTGCCACCACCATCTTCACTAACAATCAAAGTGCATTGGCAGTAGCAAAGAACTTTGTGTTCCATGCTCGCACTAAGCACATTGAGGTGCATTATCATTATGTCAGGTAGAGGTTCTCTACTAGAGAGATCATCTTGGCATATGTGCCCACGTAGGAGAACATTACATACCTTTTCCCGAAGACTCTGCCTAGGGAGAAGTTTGAAGCTTTCCACAAAGCTTTGGGCTTACTTCCTTTTGTGGATTTATTCCACATAGCTTGGTAGTTCCTTATAGATGAGTGCGAGCTCCTTGTTCACCGAATCATTCCTTGGGGGGATTTGTTGATATATTTAGGTAGTGATGTGTGTGAACACACTAGGACCACGGGGGCACTTTTTTCCCTCTTTAGGAGGTTTTTTTCCTTTGCCTTGTATATATGCCTATTGCCCTAACGGGTTACTTATCTTTATACATTCTAGTGGTAATGCATTTAGTATTGTGTGTTGTGCTCCGAGCTTCTTCTTCTTCCTTGTGTTGTTTGCATGCTTCCGCAGACCTTGAACACCAGCCATGCCATATACAAGCCATATGCTATTGAATGACAATTAACAAGTATTCTTTCTATGATACAAATAAAGGATTAAGTGAGTCACATTTACCTTGTTTTAAGATAACCATATTTCCATTTGATATGCAAAAGGAATGAGCATAGCACTTTGCAACCAAGGTCATCAAGTTGACCAACTAGCATAAAACTTTGTGATAGTTGAGGCACATGATGTACATTATGCATAGCAAACTTTGAACCATTAGTGAAATGCATCACCATATCTCCAATCCTAACAAATTTATACTAGTCAAAATCACCAAGTCTCATGATACCAAGAGACTTTTGTGCATAAGTAGAGAACCATTCTCTATGTGGTGTCACATGGAAAGAAGCACCATAATCTAGTAGCCATGTGTGGGAAAGAGAATCAACCATAAGAGCCTCGCTAGGCACAATACTACCAAGTGTCAACACATCAACATCAAAAAAAATATCATTAATTTCTTATATCCTCACAATCGAAGTAGATGGTGTAGGTAACTATTTGACATGCCCATCATCATGTTATCCTTTACCTTTAGCATTTTCTAACACATAACAATCTTTCTTCAGATGTCCTTTCTTATGATAATAATGACACTTGATATCCCTCTTCCTTAATTTACTTTTACTCTTATCCTGTTGACCATTCCTTTCCTTGTTCTTGATCCTACCACGTTGATGATTCTTTTTTGGTAAGAATCACAAACATTATGTGCAGCTTTACTCTAAGTGCCAACCATAGAATTTCTACATATCTCTGTAGTCAAGAATGCTCCACATATGTCAACATAGAACAAATTACCAACAGGTGCACTATTAATAATAGCTAGGGAAAATGTATCCCATGATGATGGCAAGGTGCATAGCAACAAGACTACTATCTCTATTTTTTTATCCTTTGACTGAGAAAAATATAGCATCAAACTCACTTAGATAAGCAACAACACTATCTATGTCCTTCATATGAAGGTCATATAACTTTCTCATCATGAACACTTTATTTGATGTCATTTCTTTTCCATAAGTGTTACATAACTTCTTCTAGCTCCTTTGCACTTTCACAATCCAATCCTGTAAAGTAAACAATATCTGCTAGGTGCAATCAAATGATAGACCTAGTTGTTTCTTCAAACTCCTCCCAATCATCATCATCCATGTCAGCAAGCTTCTTTAAGATTCCATTTACTAGCTTCCACTACCTCCTTTGGATCAACACATATTTAATTTGATTCTTCCATAGATCAAAGTTTGCACCATCAAACTTTTGGATCTCAAAATGCCCTTTGCCCTACAAGTTCTAGCTCCTCTTGGGAGCACTGACACTAGACCCTAATCCACTAGATGTGCTTGAGACTCACATGTAAACATGCATAGTGAGTCCATGAATCCATTACATATAGCCACTTAACTAAAAGATGCCAACTAGGCTTATCGAGCACATATGAACAACTAGGATACATCTTCTATGGCAAGATTGGATAAGTCTTCCATCTGCATCACCGAAGAGACCCCAAGATCTTGGGTGTCTCTCAACTATGAAAACCTCACAATGATCCTCTTTATCAATGTCAAAGGCTTTATGCAAAATTTTAATCGCTATATCAATAACCATATGGGTGTACATAAGTAGTATACACATAAGCATACATAATGTGTATGTGCTCAGTATATGCAATAAAATAAAAAGTTGATTTTATAGCTCAAATGCTAGCCAATAACATGTGTAAGTGTATTTTTAATCCATTCTTTGGACCCAAAAAATGTGCGTAGACTTGTGATAGTTTCTCCCACCACAACTAAAAGCCTTCCAAAAAACTATAAGAAGAATCAAAAGCTGAAAATTCAGCAATAAAGCTGAATGTTCACTACCAAGGAGACACAATCTTAAGTGCTTCTAGTGCCAAGATTGAACTTTGGACCAATCTTTCTATCTGTATAGTCGAAACTATCCCAAAACTACAAAATCAACTTCTAACATTCCCTAATTTTGTACCCAAAGAAACTCTCAAAAATTAATGCGTAGAGCCCAAGAAGACACTTTGAAGGCTCCAAAATAATGTTAACCTTAAGTATCTTCACTCCTAGAATCACCAAGCAACTAGGTCTTAGTGGTAGGGAAACCTACCAGTTAAGCATGCCTAGGGGCCAGGGAACACTACTGGATTGGGTAACCTAGTCATAACACTTTGTCTTCCTTGATCGCTGAAGTCCTTCCTCACACACAATCAATGGTGTCAACACTGACTTTGGTGACTTGGATGACCAGGTAAGGTCTACGCCTTAGTCACTACCTTGGTTGTAAGCCTTGGAGGAAGCAATTATAAGACACAAAAGGTAGGGAACTAGTGATGTTCACTTTGCTTGCTCAACAACGATAACGTTTTGTTGTGAACTGCTCTATTACCAATGAAGTGGTGTAATAGCGATGCATTACAATGAATTCCTCTTGATGTGAGATTCACGATCATGCTCTTATAATGAAAAATTGAGCTCCATGCAATGCATAGTATTGTGTACAAACCTTCAAAATACACAAAAACTATGTGGTACACACATACCCAAACAAGAATTTCCTAGGTTTTACAAATGTGGCCGAACTTGTAAATTATGGCTTACTAGACCACTATATGTTTTATTAAAGAACATATGCAAAATTATCCAATGGCCATTTTGCCTTTCACATGGACACTAACAATAACATTGCCCAATTGCCAACTGCTCATGTATTTATCAACCACCTAGACAAGGTAGAACACATAGGTATTTATCTTTCAAGGTGATTTCCTTCTGCAATCATACACATTCCCTTTGAGATGGCTTGTGTGTAGGTTTTCTCTATGGATTGTCATTGCAAGAGTTTCTATCTGTTAATACATTCTAGGGTTTTTTCTTGTGCTTCTTCTCTAATCAACTTTTCTTCATGTTTGTGATCTTGAGCTTTTTGCAGCTGATACATCTCTTTTATGATAGGATCTTAGTAGGGCATTGATCTACACCTGCTTATGTAGTTGGGGACTATTCACTCTTTAACAAATACAATTGGATTGCACCACTAGGTGATATGCAATGTATCACTAGTGAGACACGATCTCTCTTTTGGAGTTTCTTAAATTCAAGTGTGCATGTGGAACTATGTAAGTTTGTAACCACCTATGTAATTGACTTGACACTAACCATTCTATCCTACAAATTGGATATTTGGATGTGGGGTATATGCTCATATGGTTCACTCAAGGCTACCAATTAGTTAACACCTCCATAATTGCCTCTTGTGATTTTAATACTTAGACATAAGGAAAAACGATTTGTGCAAGTTTGTGTGAGAAGAATCACAGATTGTTATTGCATCAACTACTTGTCAACATCCACTTTGATGAAGCGCATACATGAAAACTTCTAAAATCTATTATTCTAAGATATGGTCACATATATGGAAAACCAATTTCATATAGTGCACTAGGGCACAACACAACACCATGCATTACAATGATTAAGGGAAAAAGGGTCTCAACTAAAGCTAGTGTCACATATTCCAACTTGAAAACTAGGAACTTATTTGACATAATCAACAAGTATGAGAACAATTATGAAGATATACTAGTATTCATAGACATACAAATGCATGATCTACTCGATTGGATGGTATTATTGTCCAAAGCTGAAGGGGAATATGATACTTTTTTGGTTTATGAAAGAAAGAATGGACATAGACCTACCTTGTTCAATGGCCCATGCATGGGACTACACTATTTTGAAACAAAAAATCATGTCATGCTCATGCTTGTACATAAAATCTCATAGTGAAGCTAGAAGGGGATGCATACATGGATAGAAGAGGATCTCTATATATATTCTGTGAGCATCTTGAAAAGATTAATGAGTTTGGGATTGTAGTGTTTTACACACAACCTCAAGACTCAGAAGAGGCCACAAGGAAACAAAGGGTGAGCAACCTAAATCTCAAATTGAAGACAATCTTGAAAACATTTATGTCTTAAGAACCTTATTCTTAACCAAACTTATGCATGCTAGCAAAGCAATTGAGGCTTACCACTCTATGTACACTAAGAAGTCCTTATGGATCTTCCCACTCTCAAGAGGAGTGGGTTCACCATTTCTAGTGGTGCAATAATGGAAATCAAGTAGACACCTAGGACATGATAGACAAAGCATCATATCCTCTTAAGCTAGTGTCAATCACACTGCTAGATCGTGGACCCAACAACTCAATGATTATCCCTATGTGCTAAGTTCGGAAACGAGTGATTAAGAAATGTCCTTTAGCATGGAACGACCTACTTCACACATTGCCTATTTAAAGACACTAGAAGGTCCCTATAAGATGCAATTGAGTATATTAGAACCAATCAACTAGGTGCTCATATCTATGACGATGGGTTGCAAAGATCAATTCTCCAACTTTAAAACCCGGATCAACCCTTCGAACTTGAACACCCCGTGGTCAAATTCGAAGAGGGTTCATATATTGATAAGCAAGGAACCATGTATGTGGTTACCAGTTTACCAGACTGAACAGATGAATTTGGAGTTGTTATCCTAGAAAATGAGATAGGGGATCTAGAGCAAGGAGACCTAGGACAAGAACCCAAGACTCCTCGAGTCAAATCTATCTTGACTAGAGTGATTACCCTAGAGTGGATTCCTCAAGACAACAAAAGCATAGAGTTATTCTTGAGTAGAGAAATGGATGAAGCCTTTTGGAGATTCAAGCCGAATCAAATTAGCGAAGTAGAAGGAGTCACTGTATATGAGAAATTTATTTATCTAGATAACGTGTTAGAAAGGATGTTCTTGTTAATGGAGCATTGTAGGCATGCTTACACTTGGAATGGGGAATTAGTTTTCCCCCACATAGATCAAATGTATCTTATGGGCAACAAGGAGCTCAATCATCTCACACCCATGGTACCCATAAGGAAAGAACTAGAGAAAGACCTGAGGTGAGTTTTGCAGTGGGCAGAGAATGATCAGGAATGGAGAGGGAAAGAATAGATGAGGAAAGACATAGAAATGAAAGACATCAAAGAGGCGTGGATGAGTTTGCCTTGCCTAGGCCTAGAGAACACCCTAGGAAATTGAGGCCTACCAAATTGGTTAAATACATGAAGAATTACTTTGATGGTACCGAAGACCCATATGATCACATCACAGAGTTTAGACAAGTACTAAGAGTTGAACATGTTGATGAATTGTTCACTCAATATAGTGCCTTTGGCTTAACTCTAAAAAACACTACCGTAACATGGTTTCAACCACTACATCAATGACAATTCAAAAACATAGATATATTTTTAGAAGCCTTTATCACTGAATTCGTCAAGAGTGGCGTTAGGCACAATGCTTCATCCTTGATACATAGCTTCAAGTAAACACCCCAAGCGATAGTTAGACTAGTAGGAAGACAATTTAGGCAATATACATAGAGTCTGACTCTAGAACTATCCACACCATCCAAGCAAGTGGCCTTATTCTTAGATGGTTTGCTAAGTGCCAAATTAAGATTAGGTGTATCTAAAAGATCCTAGAACAATAGAGCAATGTGTTCATATGTGCATAGACATTGAGGATAATCTAGGGAAAGACTTGTAGCTTTCCAAGATCTATAAGGACTCAGAGTGTGCTACTAGCATCACTTCTAAACCATCCACCTCAATAGAGGAGTTAGTAGAGAAATTAGCACAAAAATTAGGAGTCTCAAGTAAATATGCACCTCGGACGGTCTTAGTGAAACGATGTTACCATTGTGGAGGAGAAAACACGGCTAATGTTTGTCCAATCATGGCTCAACCCCAGGGAAACCCTAATAGCCAATAGTGCACCATAGAGAGGAGATAAACAAACCACACTTCGTAGGACTTCCCTTACAACAAGTACATGGTGACGCAAAATTATCCGCAACCATATCAACAACAGGGAAGATATCCGAATCAATACCAACATCAGCAATACTTTAGGCCACAACCTTACCAACCACAATATGAATCTCATCAAAGACCTCATCCATTGTTAAGTCAATAGCCTCCTCCTCAAACCAATCTGATCCCAATAAAATATGCATCATCAGAAGAAAACTTGAGTAGAGCCTTAGTGCCAACACCTCCCTTGATTTCTGAAAGTGATCCAAATGCTCATAGCTTTGACTCAATGCATGTAGATAGTCCACCACCTTACTACATGGCATAATTGCATGTAGATAGTCCACCACCTTACTACATGGCATAATTCCAAATAGGTGTTTTACTATAACATTGGCATAAAAGTCCCTTATCGTCATCCATCTCAAAAGTGGATATAAACTCTAGGCCTCTATCTCTATCTACATTGACTATGGATAGTTTTAGATGGCCTTGGGTCTTTATATTGTCCACAATATCCCTACTATAGGGTTTTTATGAACTTTCTCAAACCCAAATGATAAGAGTTAGTGAGTTTGGCATGATCTTCTTGAGTTCCAAGGTAGAGTGGAAATAGATTTTCTGTTGCAGCAGACCATTCTGATTTGCTTGGAATAGAAAGCCAATAACACGAGACTAGTGTCACACAACCCTTTGATAAGCACCACACTCCTTCCTCTACTACATGATCCCTTTTGGGTCATCTTTCTGAAGTTTCCTCCATATCTTCTCGAACAAAACCATATGAGAATCCACAAACAAAAACCTCTATTTTTTGAATGAGTAGGGATATAATTAGTGATTTAAAAAAAATGAAAAGGGATGGTATACTGGAATATAGCATTTGGTGTGTTTAAGCCTTAAATGTAGGTGATTCTACACTTAGATGCTTTCTCTATATGTTTCGTTATTTGAAGAAATTTATACAATGCTTCTATGGATATGTAGAGAGGATCTAGAAATGCTTCTACTATCAATGTATCTAAAGAATATACGGGCCATTTCTAGATTTGGAAATCCACTACGTTATTCTTTGTGTTGCATTTGGTCATAGAGTTTTCTTGACCGAATTGGTATATGTGATGGTGGTTTTTTAAGGGATCAAAATATTTTTAGACATTTGTGCTAAAAATATATATATGTGATGGTGGGTTTTTAAGGGATCAAAATATTTTTAGACACCCACTTGGTATGTACATTTGTGCTCTTTTGTAATACCTTCAAAGCCTTTAAAATTCGATTTAAAGTTTCCTTTGGTTTCCAAATCCACGTTGTTGATGGGATTAATCTTTGACTTTTCTTCTCTAGAATTTTTGAATTTATGCCTTTGTGCACTTCTTGGTTGGATCTGAGCATTCTCTATGGAGTTGATCTTGGGAGGTGGAATCGTGCTTTGCTTCACATATGATGCCCTTTTAGGGATTGAAATAAGTGATTTCCCTTTCTAACTTTGAATAAAATGTTTAGGAATCCAAGTCTACCAACTTTTAAATTTGGATGAGACAAATGGTCAATCCTTTTGTGCCCTTTTTAACTTCTCTAAAGGTGGAGTGAGTGCATGTCACTCTAGCATAATGATGAGTATCAACGTGAGGAGCTCCACATCATAATTGTCAATTTGAGGAGACATGAGGGTGGTATGACGACCATAAGCAACTGATCACAAAAGTGTATGAGTGAGAAGCACACTAACATGCACACACATATACACATGCATACGCAAGGTAAGATAAAGAGATGAACAATGGATTCTATCAATTATGTTGATCTTCATACAAAGTTTTATCCAAAATCAAACCTCAAAAGTGAGCTCTCTAGCTCCTTTTATAGTTTTTGCCTAGTTTTGGCCTTGTTTAGACCTAGTCTCTTGCCTAGTTAAAAATTAGGTTCCTAAGCTCATTTGAGGGCTTAAAAGAACTCTCAAACTTACAAAATTTGGTACATAGGTACTTATACTATTCATCAAGCTTGAGGACTCCTTGGCTTTGACAAAATGGAGTTTGATCTATCAAAAACTAGATTTACAATGGAGTGTAGTGATGAGAATCACTATTTTAAAGGACTTATCTTCAAAAGTTTGATTGGCCTAATTGCCAGATCGTCATTGACTCCCGTGACTACTTATTCCTCCTTGTTCTTCTCTTTGCCCTTGCTCCCTCTCGCTTCCTTGTCTCAAGCTACTTTGGCACATAGGTCCACCTTGATTGCTAACACCCCCCTCTCTCATGTCTATCATCCCTAATAGACGCTTGTGGTGGGGGGCATGTGGTATAATATTGTAGTACATCCATCTCTACTTCATGTTCCTTTAGTTGAAAATCTCATGCTAAAGCAATCATGAGTTTATCCCAATTGATATGTGCTAGTACTTTTAAATGGGGCATACATAATGGATGTACGTGTAGAGCTTGTTCCACTACAAAGAGGTGCAAGATGTGTAGTGATTAGCAATCTGTGATATAAGTTCTGAAAGTATTATGATTTGAGTATTGTGTCTTCTAGATTGGACAATGATTGAATTTGTATAGTCACTTGATCATCGTGCGTGCATCCAATTTCTCTCACTTGCTTTAGCCATTGAGGGACAGGTGCTTCATATGTTTCTTGTCCTTCCTTAGTGACTCTATGGCCAAGAATTGGCTGTGGTTCATAAGCATCTTCAAAGTTCTCTTCCACTCGAATCTCTACCAATTCCTCTGGTTTTGGCTCCACCTATGGGGATAGGAATTGCTCATATCGTGATAGTTATGCTTGTAGGTCCTCAATTCGTTTTTGAAGTCCCTCAATCTCTTGTGTGCTAGTTGGAAGTGGAATGGCTTTTGGCACATGGGTGTTGGTTGTGGTTAGCTACTTTTTTGGCTCATTGAGCCCCTCTTCTAATCTATCATAAGATTCAAGGGGATTTGCATGCTCCTCTAATAAAATGCAGATGTTCTTAAAGGGCACTACTTGAAAGCATGTGGGACTAGTGATAGCACTTGGTGTGCCTTCCATAACAGCTTAAAGATTATCTTGGTCCTTCTATTAGAGATGCTTGTTTTCTTCCAAGGCTGCAACCATATGTCTTTGAAGAAGACCCATGTTTCTTTGCAGCTTAGCATTTCTATCCATATGATGGTGCAACATGATCTCTATATTCTTAATGGCTTCTTGATCCACATTTTGCATTCTTTAATCAAGCCGAATCAAATTAGCGAAGTAGAAGGAGTCACTGTATATGAGCTCAAAGATCATGAGAAAGTTATTTATCTAGATAACGTGTCAGAAAGGATGTTCTTGTTAATGGAGCATTGTAGGCATGCTTACACTTGGAATGGGGAATTAGTTTTCCCCCCACATAGATCAAATCTATCTTATGGGCAACAAGGAGCTGAATCATCTCACACCCATGGTACCCATAAGGAAAGGACTAGAGAAAGACCTGAGGTGAGTTGGAGAGGGAAAGAATAGTTGAGGAAAGACATAGAAATGAAAGACATCAAAGAGGCGTGGATGAGTTTCCCTTGCCTAGGCCTAGAGAACACCCTAGGAACTTGAGGCCTACCAAACTGGTTAAATCCATGAAGAATTACTTTGATGGTACTAAAGACCCATATGATCACGTCGTAGAGTTTAGACAAGTACCAAGAGTTGAACATGTTGATGAATTGCTCACTCAATATAGTGCCTTTGGCTTAACTCTAAAAAACACTACTGTAACATGGTTTCAACCACAACATCAATGACAATTCAAAAACATAGATCAATTTTTAGAAACCTTTATCACTGAATTCTTCAAGAGTGGCGTTAGGCACAATGCCTCATCCTTGATACATAGCTTCAAGCAAACACCCCAAGAGATAGTTAGAATAGTAGGAAGACAGTTTAGGCAATATACATAGAGTGTGATTCTAGAACTATCCACACCAGCCAAGCAAGTGGCCTTATTCTTAGATGGTTTGCTTAGATGGTTTGCTAAGTGCCAAATTAAGATTAGGTGTATCTAAAAGATCCTAGAACAATAGAGCAATGTGTTCGTATGTGCATAGACATTGAGAATAATCTAGGGAAAGACTTGTAGCTTTCCAAGATCTATAAGGACTCAGAGTGTGCTACTAACATCACTTCTAAACCATCCACCTCAATAGAGGAGTTAGTAGAGAAATTAGCACAAAAATAGGGAGTCCCAAGTAAATATGCACCTCAGACGGTCTTAGTGAAATGATGTTACCACTGTGGACGAGAAAACATGGATAATGTTTGTCCAATCATGGCTCAACCCCAGGGAAACCCTAATAGCCAATACTACACCATAGAGAGGAGATACACAAACCACACTTCGTAGGACTTCCCTTACAACAAGTACATGGTGAGGCAAAAGTATCCACAGCCATATCAACAACAAGGAAGATATTCGAATCAATACCAACATCAGCAATACTTTAGGCCACAACCTTACCAACCACACTACCAATCTCATCAAAGACCTCATCCATTGTTAAGTCAACAGCCTCCTCCTCAAACCAATGTGATCCCAATAAAATATGCATCATCAGAAGAAAACTTGAGTAGAGCCTTAGTGCCAACACCTCCCTTGATTTCTGAAAGTGATCCAAATGCTCATAGCTTTGACTCAATGCATGTAGATAGTCCACCACCTACTACATGGCATAATTGCATGTAGATAGTCCACCACCTTACTACATGGCATAATTCCAAATAGGTGTTTTACTATAACATTGGCATAAAAGTCCCTTATCCTCATCCATCTCAAAAGTGGATATAAACTCTAGGCCTCTATCTCTATCTACATGGACTATGGATAGTTTTAGATGGCCTTGGGTCTTTATATTGTCCACAATATCCCTACTATAGGGTTTTTATGGACTTTTTCAAACCCAAATGATAAGAGTCAATAAGTTTGGCATGATCTTCTTGAGTTCCAAGGTAGAGTGGAAATATATTTTCTGTTGCAACAGACCATTCTGATTTGCTTGGAATAGAAAGCCAATAACACGAGACTAGTGTCACACAACCCTTTGATAAGCACCACACTCCTTCCTCTACTACATGATCCTTTTTGGGTCATCTTTCTGAAGTTTCCTCCATATCTTCTCGAACAAAACCATATGAGAATCCACAAACAAAAACCTCTATGTTTTGAATGAGTAGGGATATAATTAGTGATTTAAAAAAATGAAAAGGGATGGTATATTGGAATATAGCATATGGTGTGTTTAAGCCTTAAATGTAGGTGATTCTACACTTAGATGCTTTCTCTATATGTTTCGTTATTTGAAGAAATTTATCAATGCTTCTATGGATATGTAGAAAGGATCTAGAAATGCTTCTACTATCAATGTATCTAAAGAATATACGGGCCATTTCTAGATTTGGAAATCCACTCCGTTATTCTTTGTGTTGCATTTGGTCATAGAGTTTTCTTGACCCAATTGGTATATGTGATGGTGGTTTTTTAAGGGATCAAAATATTTTTAGACATTTGTGCTAAAAAAATATATATGTGATGGAGGGTTTTTAAGGGATCAAAATAATTTTAGACACCCACTTGGTATGTACATTTGTGCTCTTTTGTAGTACCTTCAAAGCCTTTAAAATTCGATTTAAAGTTTCCTTTGGTTTCCAAATCCACGAAGTTGATGGGATTACTCTTTGACTTTTCTTCTCTAGAATTTTTGAATTTATGCCTTTGTGTACCTCTTGGTTGGATCTGAGCATTCTCTATGGAGTTGATCTTGGGAGGTGGAATCGTGCTTTGCTTCACATATGATGCCTTTTTAGGGATTGAAATAATTGATTTCCCTTTCTAACTTTGAATAAAAGGTTTAGGAATCCAAATCTACCAACTTTTAAATTTGGATGAGACAAATGGTCAATCCTTTTGTGCCCTTTTTAACTTCTCTAAAGGCGGAGTGAGTGCATGTCACTCTAGCATAATGATGAGTATCAACGTGAGGAGCTCCACATCATAATTGTTAATTTGAGGAGACATGAGGGTGATATGATGACCATAAGCAAGTGATCACACAAGTGTATGAGTGAGAAACACACTAACATGCACACACATATACACATGCATACGCAAGGTAAGATAAAGAGATGAACAATGGATTCTATCAATTATGTTGATCTTCATACAAAGTTTTATCCAAAATCCAACCTCAAAAGTGAGCTCTCTAGCTCTTTGTATAGTTTTTGCCTAGTTTTTGCCTTGTTTAGACCTAGTCTCTTGCCTAGTTAAAAATTAGGTTCCTAAGCTCATTTGAGGGCTTAAAAGAAATCTCAAACTTACAAAATTTGGTACATAGGTACTTATACTATTCATCAAGCTTGAGGACTCCTTGGCTTTGACAAAATGGACTTTGATCTATCAAAAACTAGATTTACAATGGAGTGTAGTGATGAGAATCACTAGTTTAAAGGACTTATCTTCAAAAGTTTGATTGGCCTACTTGCGAGATCTTCATTGACTCCCGTGCCTACTTAATCCTCCTTGTTCTTCTCTTTGCCCTTGCTCCCTCTCACTTCCTTGTCTCAAGCTACTTCGGCACATAGGTCCACCTTGATTGCTAACACCCCCCTCTCTCATGTCTATCATCCCTAATAGACGCTTGTGGTGGGGGGCATGTGGTATAATATTGTAGTACATCCATCGCTACTTCATGTTCCTTTAGTTGAAAATCTCATGCTAAAGCAATCATGAGTTTATCCCAATTGATATGTGCTAGTACTTTTCAATGGGGCATACATAATGGATGTACGTGTAGAGCTTGTTCCACTACAAAGAGGTGAAAGATGTGTAGTGATTAGCCATCTGTGATACAAGTTCTAAAAGTATTATGATTTGAGCATTGTGTCTTCTAGATTGGACAATGATTGAATTTGTATAGTCACTTGATCATCGTGCATGCATCCAATTTCTCTCACTTGCTTTAGCCACTGAGGGACAGGTGCTTCATATGTTTCTTGTCCTTCCTTAGTTACTCTATGGCCAAGAATTTGCTGTGGTTCATAAGCATCTTCAAAGTTCTCTTCCATTGGAATGTCTACCAATTCCTTTGGTTTTGGCTCCACCTATGGGGATAGGAATTGCTCATATCGTGATAGTTATGCTTGTAGGTCCTCAATTTGTTTTTGAAGTCCCTCAATCTCTTGTGTGCTAGTTGGAAGTGGAATGGCTTTTGGCACATGGGTGTTGGTTGTGGTTAGCTACTTTTTTGGCTCATTGAGCCCCTCTTCTAATCTATCATAAGATTCAAGGGGATTTGCATGCTCCTCTAATAAAATGCAGATGTTCTTAGAGGGCACTACTTGAAAGCATGTGGGACTAGTGGTAGCACTTGGTGTGCCTTCCATAACAGCTTCAAGATTATCTTGTATCTTCTATTAGAGATGCTTGTTTTCTTCCAAGGCTGCAACCATATGTCTTTGAAGAAGACCCATGTTTCTTTGCAGCTTAGCATTTCTATCCATATGATGGTGCAACATGATCTCTATATTCTTAATGGCTTCTTGATCCACATTTTGCATTCTTTAATCAAGCCGAATCAAATTAGCGAAGTAGAAGGAGTCACTGTATATGAGTTCAAAGATCACGAGAAAGTTATTTATCTAGATAACGTGTCGGAAAGGATGTTCTTTTTAATGGAGCATTTTAGGCATGCTTACACTTGGAATGGGGAATTAGTTTTCCCCCCACATAGATCAAATGTATCTTATGGGCAACAAGGAGCTGAATCATCTCACACCCATGGTACCCATAAGGAAAGAACTAGAGAAAGACTTGAGGTGAGTTGGAGAGGGAAAGAATAGTTGAGGAAAGACATAGAAATGAAAGACATCAAAGAGGCGTGGATGAGTTTCCCTTGCCTAGGCCTAGAGAACACCCTAGGAACTTGAGGCCTACCAAACTGGTTAAATCCATGAAGAATTACTTTGATGGTACCGAAGACCCATATGATCACGTCGCAGAGTTTAGACAAGTACTAAGAGTTGAACATGTTGATTAATTGTTCACTCAATATAGTGCCTTTGGCTTAACTCTAAAAAACACTACCGTAACATGGTTTCAACCACTACATCAATGACAATTCAAAAAAATAGATCAAATTTTAGAAGCCTTTATCACTGAATTCTTCAAGAGTGGCGTTAGGCACAATGCCTCATCCTTGATACATAGCTTCAAGCAAACACCCGAAGAAATAGTTAGACTAGTAGGAAGACAATTTAGGCAATATACATAGAGTCTGATTCTAGAACTATGCACACCAGCCAAGCAAGTGGCCTTATTCTTAGATGGTTTGCTAAGTGCCAAATTAAGATTAGGTGTATCTAAAAGATCCTAGAACAATAGAGCAATGTGTTCGTATGTGCATAGAAATTAAGGATAATCTAGGGAAAGACTTGTAGCTTTCCAAGATTTATAAGGACTCAGAGTGTGCTACTAGCATCACTTCTAAACCATCCACCACAATAGAGGAGTTAGTAGAGAAATTAGCACAAAAATTAGGAGTCTCAAGTAAATATGCACCTCGGACGGTCTTAGTGAAACGATGTTACCATTGTGGAGGAGAAAACATGGATAATGTTTGTCCAATCATGGCTCAACCCCAGGGAAACCCTAATAGCCAATACTGCACCATAGAGAGGAGATACACAAACCACACTTCATAGGACTTCCCTTACAACAAGTACATGGTGAGGCAAAAGTATCCACAACCATGTCAACAACAGGGAAGATATCCGAATCAATACCAACATCAGCAATACTTTAGGCCACAACCTTACCAACCACAATACCAATCTTATCAAAGACCTCATCCATTGTTAAGTCAACAGCCTCGTCCTCAAACCAATGTGATCCCAATAAAATATGCATCATCAGAAGAAAACTTGAGTAGAGCCTTAGTGCCAACACCTCCCTTGATTTCTGAAAGCGATCCAAATGCTCATAGCTTTGACTCAATGCATGTAGATAGTCCACCACCTTACTACATGGCATAATTGCATGTAGATAGTCCACCACCTTACTACATGGCATAATTCCAAATAGGTGTTTTACTATAACATTGGCATAAAAGTCCCTTATCCTCATCCATCTCAAAAGTGGATATAAACTCTAGGCCTCTATCTCTATCTACATGGACTATGGATAGTTTTAGATGGCCTTGGGTCTTTATATTGTCCACAATATCCCTACTATAGGGTTTTTATGAACTTTCTCAAACCCAAATGATAAGAGTTAGTGAGTTTGGCATGATCTTCTTGAGTTCCAAGGTAGAGTGGAAATATATTTTCTGTTGCAGCAGACCATTCTGATTTGCTTGGAATAGAAAGCCAATAACACGAGACTAGTGTCACACAACCCTTTGATAAGCACCACACTCCTTCCTCTACTACATGATCCTTTTTGGGTCATCTTTCTGAAGTTTCCTCCATATCTTCTCGAACAAAACCATATGAGAATCCACAAACAAAAACCTCTATTTTTTGAATGAGTAGGGATATAATTAGTGATTTAAAAAAAATGAAAAGGGATGGTATACTGGAATATAGCATATGGTGTGTTTAAGCCTTAAATGTAGGTGATTCTACACTTAGATGCTTTCTCTATATGTTTCGTTATTTGAAGAAATTTATACAATGCTTCTATGGATATGTAGAGAGGATCTAGAAATGCTTCTACTATCAATGTATCTAAAGAATATACGGGCCATTTCTAGATTTGGAAATCCACTACGTTATTCTTTGTGTTGCATTTGGTCATAGAGTTTTCTTGACCCAATTGGTATATGTGATGGTGGGTTTTTAAGGGATCAAAATATTTTTAAACATTTGTGCTAAAAATATATATATATGTGATGTTGGGTTTTTAAGGGATCAAAATATTTTTAGACACCCACTTGGTATGTACATTTGTGCTCTTTTGTAATACCTTCAAAGCCTTTAAAATTCGATTTAAAGTTTCCTTTGGTTTCCAAATCCACGCAGTTGATGGGATTACTCTTTGCTTTTTCTTCTCTAGAATTTTTGAATTTATTCCTTTGTGCACCTCTTGGTTGGATCTGAGCATTCTCTATGTAGTTGATCTTGGGAGGTGGAATCGTGCTTTGCTTCACATATGATGTCTTTTTAGGTATTGAAATAAGTGATTTCCCTTTCTAACTTTGAATAAAAGGTTTAGGAATCCAAATCTACCAACTTTTAAATTTGGATGAGACAAATGGTCCGTTTGTGCCCTTTTTAACTTCTCTAAAGGCGGAGTGAGTGCATGTCACTCTAGCATAATGATGAGTATCATATGGATCAAAAAATGATAACGTTTCTCTCATATCCATTGTCCACCATTAAACATCCAATGGAGTATTCAACCATTGTAGAATGTCTATGCAACCAATCTCATAAAAGTACTAATTAATCGTCCATATGTGGCTCATCAATTATAAATATTTCCCCAAATAGACTAGTCCTTTGACATTTAAGATAATAGATGTCTCTCCTACACATGCTAGCCATTTTACTTTTGATTTGGCTATTGATATAGCCACTTGAAAGATGGGATTTTGTATAGATCTAGATGATTCCTAACTAATGAACCTTTTTGATGCACTTGGCTCTATATGTGCCATCATTTTAATTTTTAAGTCTGGGCCCAACATGGCATGTAGCCATGTCTTTTTTTTCATTGGATCTACGTTTAGAACACTCATAATAATCAATCTATTAATTTCATACCTTCACCATCACAATGTTCTATTAAGTTATTCTCATTTACAAATATGTCCATAACAGAAAGGATTTACATCAACCCATGAGGTTCAAACTCTTCATCATTAAAATGATGAGACATATATGCTAGATCCTCATAGATCTGCCTTGAGTGACATGATTACTAAGATAGGTATGGGCTAGACTATGCTCTTCTTTATGACCTTGCCTACATACCCGCAATTTAACATCCTTATCCATCTAAGGCTCCGAGTCTGATGAGTTAGTCGAGAACAATCTTTATGCACATTGTTTCACTAGATAGCAGGGATATAATGATGCTCAAAATTTTGCATATTGATTCTAGTTGTAATCCCCAAGCATCGCAAGTATAGGGCATTGCTACCCCAATCTTGTACCACTTTTAATTTTTACATAAATGTTCTACCTATAATCATCTCATAATAAATTGCTTGGCTAAAATTACAAATGGTAGAGTATGGTGAAAGTCCACTCCACGTATTCAATCTCATGTTCTCTAGAAAGTAATGGGTCTCTCAATATTTGCATCAACCAATTGTAGCTTTTGATTAGTGGATTGGAGTGCATGTTTTTCTCACTTTTCCCAAAGGGATTTAGTGTAGATTGTTATGAATGCTACATTATTTAGAATAGCTTTTGTTGTGTGCCCACTGAATGAGATAGGTAGGCAGGTAGTTCCTTCATTTTCTTCACTATATTACCCTACCTTGTCAACTTGCACTTGTTTGAAACTCAAATAAATCTATTGAGAAGAGTTATCTATGTACCTAACATCACCAAGAATATGATAAGTGTAGGTTAGATTGTGGAGAAAGGATTGCATGTGAGGTTAAAAAGGTATGGAGCCTATGTGGAAGATTCATAGCAAGGATTTGTGAAGATTTACAAAGGTGAAAAAATAGGTTGACTATTCACCTTTGAACTCCAAGACACAAAGGACATTGCATTTTTTAATTATGGCACACAAACTCTATGAGAATTAGAGTTTTGGCACAACATGTTGGATCATATTGGAGATAGGACCTTGAAGAAAATTAGCAGAAATCAAAGTGTACTTGGATTACCAAATATCACAAAGCAACATATGATTCACAAATGCACCACATGCCAATTTGGAAAGTCTCAAAGGAAAACTTTTATAAAAATGTATGCATACATGGAGATATTTTGGAGCTTGTCCACACCGATGTTGGGACCACGCAATAAAAAATATATCTCAAGGTCAAGGTATTATGTGCCCTTCATTGATGATTATAGTAGATGGACTATAATCTAATTTATGAAGCACAAGGATGAAGTATTTATGTGTTCAAAAATTATCTTTCACTTGTAGAGAATCAAACAGGCAAGACATTGAAGAGGCTTAGGTATCAAACAGGCAAGACATTGAAGAGGCTTAGGTTTGATGGAGGGGGAGAGTATTTCTCCCATGATTTTGATTTTTTCTTGCAAGAGACAAGAATAAAAAGAGAGATTACAACCAAATACACACTTGAACAAAATGGTGTAGCAGAAAGAAGAAATAGGACCATTGTGGAAGAAGCTATATCAATGCTTAATGAGAAAAGGTTTCACAATTATCTATGGGAAGAAGTAGTATCCAATCCCACTCAAATTATAAACCAGTTTCCTCAAAGTCCTTAGAAGGTATCAGACCCTATGATGCTTGGAATGGAAGAAGGTCAAGCTTTGATCATTGCAAAATATTTGGATGCATTGCATATGTACACATACCATCACAAAGAAGAGGAAAGCTTCATCCCAAGGTAGAGAAATATGTGAAACCCTATGACGCTTGGAATGGAAGAAGGCCAAGCCTTGATCATTGCAGAATATTTGGATGCATTGCATATGTACACATACCATCACAAAGAAGAGGAAAGCTTCATCCCAAGGTAGAGAAATATGTGAATTGGCTACAACCTAATCAAAAGGGTTATAGGATTTATAATTGAAGCTTTAAAGGACTCATAGTAAGTTGAGATGTAGTATTTGATGAAAATAAATCTTGGTTTGAAAATGTTTGCATGAAGATCAAATTACCTTATTACTTGGAGGATGATTTTCCAACAATATCAATCGAAAATCTCCACACACACACACACACACACACACTTGAAGATTCAAATGAATCAAAAGATGACAGAAGATGCCTAGAAGGGAGATTGTCTTGGAACTCTAAAGGTAAAGCCAAAATACATGAATTAAGAGATGTAGAAGAATCATCTCAACAAACCATTAGAAGGTCTACAAGTGAAAAGAAAAAACTATAAATGTATGGACATGATACCTCATTGGTCATTAAGCATTCTATATACATGGCTCAATAAATGAAATATAAAGAAGCCTCATAATATAAGGAAACCAAGAAGAAGCCATAATGGAACCATGCCATGGACGAAGAGATTGAAGCATTGCGGGAGAGAAACACTTGGGATTTAGTGCCTAAGACATCGAGCGTGAATGTCATTGAATCTAGATGGATTTACAAGGTGAAAAAGAACTTTGATGGAACCATAAATAGATACAAGTATAGGTTAGTAGCCAAGCAATATGCTCAGGCTCAAGGCATTGATTATGAGGAGACCTTCTGTCCTGTAGCAATCTTGAATGGATGGATCTCAAAGGCGGTATATATAGATCAACCCCTTGGCTTTAAAGACTCACAATTTCTTGAGCATGTTTGTAGTTCAAGAAGAGCTCTATATGAGCTAAAGCAAGCTCCATGAGCTTGGAATCATAGACTAGCTACTTAGCTACAAGACAACGCATTTGTGGTGAGCAAGGCATATCCTTCTCTATTCATTAAAAGATCATACGGAGAAGTCGTATACCTCTGTGTATATGTGGATGGCATTATTGTGATAGGTAATGATGTTGAAGACATGAGGAATATCAAACATCAAATGAAGGAAGAGTTCAAGATAGGTGATTTAGGGAAACTCACATACTTCCTTGGATTGGAAGTCATGTACACAAAGAATGGTATGTACCTTACTTTGAAAAAGTACATCAAAGACAAGCTCAAAAATTTCAAAATGGAAAATGCAAAGGCTGTATGTGCACCTATGGAAGCGAATTCCAAATTGATTGCTCATGAAGGAGATCTCATTGAAAATGTGATAGGATATCAAAGCCTAGTGGGGAGTCTCAATTGTGCTACTCTCAGAAGAGTAGATATCAATTATAGTGTGAGTGTTCTAAGTCAATTTATGCACTCATCTAAGACGCTGCACATGGAGGCAACCAAAAGGATGATTAAGTATCACAAAGGCACATTCATTGAAAGCCTACTCTATTCATATACCTTTGATATAGAAATAAAGATCTTTCCTGATGTAGATTGGGTAGTATCAAAAGATGAAAGGAGAAGTGCCTTTGTTTGTCTTTCATTTGTAGGTTCTAATCTCATTTCTTGGTCATCAAAGAAGCACCTTACTATTTCCCTCTCATCTACAGAAGCAAATTATAAAGGATTGGCAAATGCAACTCAAGAGTTTATGTGGATAAAGGCATTGCATGTTGATTTAGGAATAAATTCATCTACTCCTCACATATTTGGTGACAACATGAGTTTTTTGCATCTTGCAACAAAACCTATTTATCATGCAAGGACCAAACACATTTAGGTTCATTAGGACTATGTTAGAGAGAAGATTACAAGCAAGAAGATTGAGCTTTCATATATCTCTACTCAATAACAATGTGAAGACATGATGAATAAAGCATTGGATGTAATAAATCTAAGCATATTCAAATCAATGATTATACTTTAGGAGACTGCTATGGAATGAAGACTCAAGCATCTTAGGTTTGATGGGGAGGTGTTGGTACATATGGCAAGCCTAAGTGCTTAACCATATTTATGGATAACATTTTACTATGAGAAACAATGTGTGTATACACATATCCTAGATCATTCCTAAGGGTATCACTATTTTTTTGCCTATTGCAAAATTCTTTTATGATGAAAATCAAAGTAGTTCTAAAGGAAACCAAAAATCACAAGCCATGTTTGAATTCAAAATTTGACTGAGTAGCTAAAAAGGTGATCGAATTTTTTTTGGTAGAATCAATCAAGAAGTATCTACTAAAATCTAGGAGAAAGGCTTATTTATACTTCAGTGAAGAAATCATAGGATATATTAGAGCCATCACTAACATCTTCAAGGAACATTGTACTTATCTCGTAGCCATTGGAGTCCTCCTACACCTCCAAGAATTTTACGTTACATTTCTATACATATAATTGAAGATTCATCATCTTCTTGAGTAGGGCAAGGTCTTATTTATCCTTTCTCTCTTTCTCCCATCTATCATCTTCAACTTGGTCTCACAAATATTTTGTCTAATTTTCTTCAACCTAAGGTATTAGTGAAGTAATCTCTTCCTCTTCATCAATTGTGTTCTCTACTACATCAACCATGTGTTGTTTTGCCAAGGATTCAATATAATTTGCCACTATTCTATTCCCAATGGCGTTTTCTTTTAGTTTGTACTCTTTTTTAGGTTCTACTTGAGATAATCATAACTCTTCATCCATTAGAAAATTGAGAATGGGCCTTTGAACTACAAAAGTAGAAGGTCTCTCCCAAAGTAGGCTAGCCTTTTCTCTGATTTTCTATGACAACTCAATGAGTTTTTTGCACATTCTAAGCCTTTCTTTCTCCAATTGGGCATCAAGGTAACATTGATGATGTGTTTCCACATTGGGAATGCTCTTTATCCGTACCTCATAGGCTTTAAATATCATTTTAAAATACTAAGGGAGTGGATCAATCATCAGAAGTCCTACTTTCTTTTTCCTAGAATATTTATTACTCTTATATACAATTGAATTTTCTTGAGAAGCCCCATTAAATGAATCTAGTATCATTCTTTCAAAGTTTCCCACTTTATTCTCCCATTACTAAAAATCATCAGAAGTCCTACTTTCTTTTTCCTAGAATATTTATTACTCTTATATACAATTGAATTTTCTTGAGAAGCCCCATTAAATGAATCTAGTATCATTCTTTCAAAGTTTCCCACTTTATTCTCCCATTACTAAAAATCATCAGAAGTCCTACTTTCTTTTTCCTAGAATATTTATTACTCTTATATACAATTGAATTTTCTTGAGAAGCCCCATTAAATGAATCTAGTATCATTCTTTCAAAGTTTCCCACTTTATTCTCCCATTACTAAATCATCTTCTGTTTATGTTGTTTCCAAGTTAAGTTCTTTCTTTTCTTCTTCTTATCCCTAGATAACAATGACTGAGGGATTGAGAAGGTGAATAATCTTCTTCCTCATTTGATTTTGCAACCTCTTGGTCTTTAACTTGAGCCCATCTAACTGCTTAAAGAGGCACTCGCTCTTCTGATTCACTATCACTTTTGATGATTTTCACCATTTTTATTGGTGTATGAAGTGTTGTAAAGTTTTTGAGGGCAGTCTTCGATCAAGTGATCTTTCCCACAATCCTCACAAAATACTTCAATCTTCGAGGTAAACTATCTAAAAGACTTAGGGCAATCTTTCTAGAGTGGTTGCCACCACATATGTAGCATGGATCTTTAGGAGTAGGTGTAACCTTTGTGCATCGTTGTCTCTAGAAACATGCTTCTTGCTCTACATAGTAGATTCATGCACTAGAATGATAAGTCCAATTTGGGTTATCGCTAGTGCTTAGAAGATAGTAGGTTTCTTCTTGATACCATTTACCTTTAGCATAAGTATCCTTTGAATATTAATACCTATCATTTGGGCGTGATTCAAAATATCTAGGGCTTGTGTCTACCATTCTTGGCTCTATTGAGATGATACCTCTTTCTATGTTTTCCTTGACATGCTTAATTGGCAGAACCTTTGGATTTAGAGGTAGCTATTAATCCAAAATAGGCTTTGTAGGCTCTTGATTGCCTTCATTGTATCTAGATTGACCATAATAAGGTTGTGTAATATTGTTGCTAGTCTTTGGGTGGGTCCATATGCATCCCTAGGAGGATAAATATTCCTAGGTTTATATTGTTTTCTTTGTTGGTTTTATGGCTACTGATATTATGGTTGAGGTGGTCTATTATAATCTATAGACTAATACCTAGGCACTTAGTTGCACATATAATTGGGATGATCCTCATTAGAATTCTAGAATCTCCTAATAGGTTGATGTCTTTGGCCATAGGACACATTGCATTCCACTTTTTCTTGTTCCATCTAAGGATTCTTACCTACTAGGTGAGTTATTTTGTCAACTGAAGATTTTGTTGACCTAGAGGAAGTGGAGGCTTTGCCCTTAGTATCAAAGGGTGTAATATTTAGTTCAACTATTAGATTTTCTTTAAGCCCATTCACTCTTTGATACATTCATTCAAAATATTGACTCTATGAATGTATACTAATGAATGTAATTGTTCATTTCTTAATCCCGTGAGGAATAGAAACATTAACTTTTTTTGGTGGAATCTCATTGGGTAGACATCAATCTATGCATTGCTAAAAACGGCTAACTACAACTTGAATTGAATCATGAATGTCTTGTTTGAAGCTATACATCATTGATGTTGTGTTGTGCTTGATCCCTCATTTGGAAAACTTGGCTATGAAGTCTTTCACAAGCCTCTAGGCTTAAAAACATCTCTATAATCAATGGTTGAAAGGATGATAAAGCTATTCCTACCAGGGTTAACCCAAATTGCTCATCTTTCATGAAGAAATTGGTAATCTTTTCTACCCTCAAGACTTTTTTAAACTTGATTATGTGATTCTAAGGATCAATACACCCATCATAATGATTTTGCATGGACTTTTCCTCTTGGGATGGTCGAAGGTGTCATCTTGTGTCTTTCATTCTAGGCACGGGGTTTGGTGGTTGAGATAAACCTGTTCATTCACCTATCCATAAACAAGTGTTGCATAAGCATATTGCTCCTATGTGGCACTCTCGCTTGGAATCTATATGGAGTTCCCTTTGGCAATCTTGAATGTACTTCCTTGTCAGGGTTTTTAATGGTCAAAAGTATCCATGCTTACTATGGACCTATGTTCAATATTTGTAGGTTTGATCCCTCATGTCTTAAATTATTTCTAAAAGGGTCTAGGTCAAAAGAAGCAAAGGACCTCCCACGTTCATTGATTTCCCAATAGGAGTTCCCTACTTTATCTTTGATTTCAGGCAACAAGGTACATACATACTTATTTCGGCACACATACAAACACTTTTTGGGTAGAAGGAGTTCCAACATTTTTGTTCCTATACCTCTTTTGAGTACCTCTTTCCAAGTAGATAGCCTTCCATGAAGGTTCATATTTTAGAAATAAAGTATGTGCATGGCTGCTACAATCATTTATTTTCATAGTGTGGGTGGAATTTTAGGTAAACCTCAATCTTTTTCATTCATGCTAGCCAAAACACCCTTCTCATTTGTATGTTTAGGTTCTAGTATACGAGTATATATAGTTCCCTCTTTATCCTCTTTATGAAGCTCCAACCTAACCACTTGATGGTTGAGGTCATCTGAGTAGACACCTATCCTATGGATATGCAATATCAAAAATTCTAGGACCATACAATAATCTTGGCTACATGGACCTGCCTCATCAGGCTTAATTGGGTTAGCATGCATGTCTCTTGATGCAACCAGGTGGTTCCAACTAAGATCGTAGTGACTACTTGAGGAAGACTCGTGTGTATGACTAAGAGATATGGGACTATTTCCCACTAAAGGTATATGAATTTTTAAATATTTTCACTGACCTAATGTTTTCTTTGATCTCAAATGCATCAAAAAACAATAAAAACTATATGAGTGATAAGCCTTAAGGAGGGATTATGTGCATGTTTGCTTTGATTTCAATCAAAATGAATATGCACTATGCTCAACCAATTTGAAAAATATAAACTCGAATCACAATGTAATAAATCATAAATATTCATAAAGGCTATGCAAATCAAGTTGATTCATGTTATTTTGATATTTCTAGCCCAAGTTATGAGCAAAATAGTATTCAATAGATTTTCTTTATCGAGGGACAATAAAAAGTGTGCCTTTGATCACCCTTTGATCTAATCTAGATTCCATACTCTTCTTGTAGAAATTTTTTTAGGCTACACAATCAAAGTTAAATTGCATCAATAGAATATCTTTAGCTCACGTTATGAGCAGAACACTTATCCATTGGAGTTTGAGGTCTATGGAAGCATGCAAACAACACAAGGAAGAAGAAGAAGTTTGGAGCACAACACACAATACTAAATGTATTACCATTACAATGTACGAAGATAAGTGACCCATTAGGGTTATAGGCGTATATATAGGCCACGGGAAGAAACTTTCTGAAGAGGGAAAAAAAGTGCCCTGATGGTCCTAGTTTGTTCACACACATCACTACCTAAAAATATCAAAAAATCCCCCCTAAGAGTGATGCGGTGAGCAAGGAGCTTGCACTCATGTATAAGGAAGTGCCAAGTTATGTGGAATCAATCCACAAAAGGACGTAATCCAAAAGCTTTGAAACTTCTCCCTAGGCAGAGCCTTTGTGAAAAGGTCTGCAATGTTCTTCTGTGTGGGCACATATGCCAAACTGATCTCTCCAACAGAGAAACTCTCCCTGACATAATGATAATGCACTCTGACTGTCAATGAAGATGGTCGTGGAAGAAGACTGACCAATACCCAAATTAGCCATAAGATGTCTAAGCCACACACACTCAACAATCTCTATGAAAGCTACCCTATACTCAACCTCACAACTAGAAGTGGCCAGAGTAGGCTGCTTCTTGCTCAACCAAGATATGCATGAGCTACCAAGCATGAAGCAAAAACCACTGGTGGACACACGAGTGTCATAACAACTACCTTATTCAGAGTCAAAAAAAGCATATAACTCTAATGGTAGTAATCCCCCCTTGGGATAAAACAATCCAAGTAGTTGGGTACCACTCAAGTAGTAAAATGTGTGCTTAATCACCTGTCAATGCTTGACATATCAGCAATGCATAAACCTGCTAATCTTTGAAACAACAAATTGAATATCTGGCCAGGTAATGCAAAAGTAAATCAAGCATCCAATAGCTTGCTGATAGAGAACAACATCAAATGCATCTCCAACATCATGAAGACTCAATCGTAAACCTATCTCTTTAGGAATGGTAATAGGTTTGCAATCTTTAAGGCCAGAATGCTGCAATAATGTGTCGATATATTTGGTTTAACACAAAGCTATTCTGCTAGCAACTTGCATAAATTGAATGCCCAAATAATGATGCAATAGCCCCAAATTTGACGTATCAAATGAGGCATGCAAATCAGCCTTCAAATCAATAATATGCTTCTCATGAGGACTGGTGAGTGGCATGTCATCAACATATACAACAATGATCAGAACCACATCATTTGCATGCTTAACATATAAGGTGCTCTCAGTTGGACTATTCTCAAAACCATGTTCAACCAGATAGGCATGTATCTTTTCATACCAACCATGTGGTGCTTGCTTCAAACTATATAATGCCTTTTTCAATTTGCACAATTGGTTTTCATGCCCTTTCTACCCAAAGCCATGGGGCTTACAAACATACACTTATTGATGCAAGTCACCATTCAAAAATGCAGTTTTAATGTCCAATTGATGTGCATTCTAACCATGATGAGATGCAAGTGCACATACACTATGAACAATAGTCATTCGGCATGTAGGTACAAAGGTTTCATCAAAATCAATGCCTCTTTCTTGCGCATAACCCTTTGCAACAAGCCTAGCCTTATACGTGTCAACTGTTCCACCAGGCTTATGCTTCAGCTTGTATACCCACTTAGTGCCAATGCCCTTCTTGCCAGGAGGCAAGTCACATAAAGACCAGGTACTATTTTTCATGATAACATCATATTCTAATTGCATGACAACCATCCAATTTTCAGAATTTTGTGCTTCATCAAATGAACCAGGCTCATTCTCATCATAGAGACTAGAGGCAGCCATAGCATAGCAATCTGATGCAAAAGAGGCACTATGAGAGCATGAATGAGTACGATATGATAGAGCTACATCTAATTTGTTGTCATGCAAAGTTTGCACCAACCATTTTGGCATAGTTTTTGCCTCCTCAATATTAGCTCCCATCAGCAAGTGCATCATGCAAATCTACATAAAAAATGGAATGATCTACATCATCACATGAAACTTGTAAAGGTTGAGAAGTTGCCTCATTAGGACCAACTGTAGAATGTCCACATGTAAAAAGAGGTAGTAAAGTGTCACACATGTCTTTGGAGCTAAGTAATGTCTCCTTAGTACATGAACGTAATGGCTGAATAACATCTTTCACAAAAACAACATCATGACTAACCAAAATGTGTTTCGTTTGTGGATGATACAGATGATAGCCTTTGCTTTCAAAATTGTACCCAAAGAAAATACATTTCACTACTTTATCATTCAATTTCTTGCATTGTTGTTCAGGCACTAGTGCATATGCAAGACAACCAAAAACACGAAAGTGAGCAACGAATGGCTTGTGACCATGCCAAGCCTCATATGAAGTGATAGACTACAATGCTTTAGTGGGACACCCGTTAAGTACATATGCTACACACATAATAGCTTGAAGCCAGAAACTATGTGGTAAAGCCTGATGCTTGACCATACACCTCACCATCTCCATGAGTGACCTGTTGTTCTGTTCAACAACTTCATTTTGTTGAGGTGTATATGGCATTATACACTGATGTTTTATCCCACGTTCAACCAGAAATGCATTAAAGTTAGAAGACATATATTCCCCCCCTTGATCAGAATGGAGGGTGCCCATTTAAGAGCAGACAGATTTTCAGCCAAAACCAAAAACTGTTTAAAGCACATAAACACTTTGGATTTTGCTTTCAGTGGATATACCCATGCATGCCTGGAAAAATCATCAACAAAAGTCACATAGTAAAGATAGTTCCCAAAGGAGGGTGCCTACATAGGACCATGGACATTACTATGAACATGGTACAATTTTTGAGTAGCTCGAACCGAACCATCTCTTGGGAAGGAACGCTGAATTTTTCCCAAAATACAACGTTCACAGACATGTTTACCAGGTGCCTCAATTTTGGACAGAGAGGACACCATTTCAGATTTTTGTAGGCATAGTAAACTAGCAAAATTCAGTTGACCATTAGGGGAAAAAGTGAGCCTACATGGGCCTTGTAAGGATTCCTAATTTTTAGGGATTAAAATGCTTAATCTAGGAGATTATGGGTCGATGGAAAACCACCAGTGGTATTGCCAAATATAATATCATTTGAAAGGCATGTGTAGTTGAATATTAAAAAGGACATTTTTGTGACCACTGGATGGTTTTATTTAAGGGCTAAGATTGTAAGGACTAAAAAATAGAGAGATAAAGGCTATGACATGTGTCGGATGGTGCAATAGAGAGAGAGAGCCATTTGTGACTTCTTCTCAGACCCTCTACAAGTTTCTTGGATGAGGGGGAAATAGGATGGTTAACCATATTTGGGGTTGAGAACAATTTTTAAATTGATGTGCACCGTCCGATAGAAGGCAACTCTGATGGAAATCCACGTTTGGGGATGAGCCCAAATTCATGGAAGCTTAGAACCGTCCGATCAGCCTTTGATCCAATGGTGTAGCTAAAAAGGCACACTTTGTTTTTGGCATCTTGATCTCAACCATCTCTTGATCCAATGGCTTGAAATTTAGGCACCCAAAATGGGAGGAATTCAACTAGAACCGTCCGATGCAAGATGAAATCCAAGGGCTTACATCTAAAGGTGCATTCTTTAGAATGCATTACATCCCTTCCCTTCGCTCAAATCCAAGGGCTCATCTTCAAAAATGCCTTGACTTTTGCAACTCAACCTTAGCCTTTGGATCATTGAGCCAATCCAAGGACTCTAATTCATTCCTAAGCCTTTCAAAACCATTCACACAACCAAAACCACTAGTTCAAGGAGATTTTCTCTTCTTTGACCACAAAGAAACCATGGAAGCCTATGTGATTAAAGGATTAGACTGTGTCCACCACCCTCTTCTCATTGGTCCATCCCTAATCACTCCTTAATCTAAAAGACCCATGCAAGGTTCATTTTTTCCTCTAATGCCAAAGCGTCATTCACAGATTTTTCATAGTCTATGAGTTTATACAACCCACGACATAAAATGCTAGAAGCAATAATGACATTGCCATTTGATAGATCATGAATTGTACATCTATCATCAATGAATTTCACAACCAAGCCAATCTTGGCTAAAGTAAAATTGATAACACATTCTTCTTGATCCCTGACACAAATAAAGCATCTGACAATGTAAAAGAACTACCATCAACAATAGTCAGAATGATCTTACCAACTCCCATAACAGGATAAGAGGAGTTGTTGGTGCATGTGAGAGTATTCCTTGTAGGGGTAGGCTCAAGTGAAGTGAAGAAACTGCGCTGCGAGATAATATGTTTTGTTGTGCCACTATCAAAGTACCAAACATCTGAGTCTACCACAGACATACATTGTTCATGTGAAGATGGGTCAAAACTGCAAACAGTAGTAATGGCCATTCTTCATTCTGCACAAGATTAGCAGACTCTGTTTAGGGTGTAGAGGCCTCTGTAACAACCATTCCAACCTCTTTCTTCCTTGCCTCTTTAGCAACCAATTTTGGACAACTCTGTATGACATGATCATTTGCTTTACAATATTTGCAAAACATTTTTTGCTTTTCTATTTTCTTCTCTTCTCTGTCATCCTTCTTTCATTGTGCACAATTAGTAGATTTCTTCTTACAAGTAGAAGAGCTCCATTTACCTTTACCCTTTTGACTAGCTAGGAAAGCTTGATCTGCAACACACATAATAGACTTGTTCTGCCTAGACTGATCTTCTTGCAATAGAACAGAGACTAACTCCTCAAATGTTAAGGCATTTGGATTCCTTTCATCATCAAATGAAGAGTGAAGCAAAAATCGGATATGAATCAAGAAGACCATTAAGAAGAGTCTGCATAAGTGAAATGTCATGCAAGATTTTATTAGGAAAAATCAACTGTTCTTTCAAATATTTGATCTTTGTCAGAAAACTGTCCATGGAATCACCTTCATCTATGCTCACTCTCCAACTGTTTTTGGAGGCAAGCAACATGAGCCTCATTCTTTGCCTAGTATAAAGTGGTAAGTGTATTCCAAGCATCCTTAGTTGTTTTGCAAGAGTGAATTTGAGGAATAATGGCACGTTTGATAGACAAGGCTATCAATGCATGTGCCTGAGCATCTTTGCCATCCCAAAAAATTTTCTCTATAATAGGTGCAACAGGAATTGTAGCACAAATAGGGACATGAAGAATATTGTCATCTTCAATGCCATCTACATCACCTTTAACAACTGTGTTTGCAAGTGTAATAATACATTTTTCAACACCCTACACAATATTTAACAGACAACATATGGAATACATCACTACTTTTAGCCATGGCCATTGACTAAAATACCCTGATGCAGAAAAATGACTGTATCTCAAAAATTTGAACATAACTACCCTATCGAGTTTTACTAAACCTATTGCAGACTTTGAGATGCTTATACTGGCAAACCCAAAACCTGTATATATCTTTGGCATAGAAAGACAAAATTGCCTACATAAGCATTGCAATCTCCTAATGACCCTGTGCGATTCTGAGATTGTGATCGAAGGGGTATTGATGATGCCCTAGATGAAGCAGTGACCTACTCTGATACCAGTTGTTGGAGTTCAGGGTCTACAAAAGCATGTGAACAACAGAAGGAAGAAGAAGAAGAAGCTTGGAGCACAACACACAATACTGAATGTATTACCATTGGAATGTAAAAAGATAAGTGACCCATTAAGGTTATGGGCGTATATACAAGCTCGGGGAAAAAAACCTCCTAGAAAAGGAAGAAAGTGCCCCGGTGGTCCTAGTGTGTTCACACACATCACTACCTAAATATATCAACATGATCAATGGTAGAACATTCTTTATTAAGGATGCAATAAAAATTGTATTTTTCATCATCCCTCGAATCTGAAATGACTTTTTTTTTTTACTCCTCTACAAAGTTGTAAAATATTTCGAAGCTACCAAGCCAAGCGAAGTCGCATTGATTGAATATTCTAAGCTCAAATTATGATAAAAAGATTGATCAAGGTTAGAACTTATTTTATGAAGGGTGCAAAAAGGTGTGTTTTTAATGGTTGTTTTGATTTGAGTCAACTTTTGAGCTCTTCTACAAAATTTTACAATTTCTTTTAGCATACCGAACCCAAGTTGAATCGCGTCAATCAGATAATTTTTATTGGGATTGAGGATTATTTTATCAGAAGTGTGATAAAAAAGTATATTTTTTATCATCCCTTTGATATGAAATAACGTTTCTAGTGTTCCAAAAAACTTGTAGAATTTATTGTAGGCTATCGAACCCAAATTGAATTGCATCAATCGGATATTTCTAGCTCAAGTTATGATCAAAACATTGGCCTCAATTATAACTTTTTTTTTCGAAGGTGTGATAAAAAGTGTATTTTTTATGGTCGCTCCAATTGAGTCAATTTTTTTATTATTGTACAAGTTTATAGAACTGTTTGTAGGCTACCCAACCCAAGCCTCAACTGGATATTTTTTTGTAGGCTACCCAAACACTAGCCAACAACACTTGCAAGTGTCTCTCAAGCTCGTTCTTTAGACCTAAAAAAACCTGCATAAACTTACAATGGCATCTCCCACCACAATTGATAGCGTTCCAATAAACCTTTAAAATCACTAGTGTGACTGAAAATATAGCTCCAAATCTGAATATTTTTTGTCAAATAAGCCCATAAGAACACTCTTGTTGAGGTTCATGAACATGTCTAAAGAGAATTATGTCTCAAAGTACTTTGAAATGACTCTAAGAATCACCCAAAAATGCTTCAAATAGGCTTTGAAAACAAAGAATGAATCTTTGAGGGCCCAAAATGTGCTCAAGGTAATGTCAACCATAGTCCTTCCACCTCCTTAAACACCACATGAGTGTAGCTAATTAGTGGCAAGATGTTGCCTGTTAAGCGAGCTCTGGAAAGAATGATACTGGGATGGGTCACCTCCTACGAAGTACCAGGAGCCTCCATCTTCCTTGATCATTGAAGTCTATGCCAATAGTGAATTTGGTGACTCGGATGACAAGGTATGCCAAGGTCTATGCTGTGGTTTCCACCTTAGTGATAAGAATTGGAGTTGCAAAGGTGTTTTGGAGGTTGCACTTTTCCATAGCACTATGCCAATTCCTGACAAACTATGCATCGATGTGTGAAACTGCTCCGATACCAGTAAAGGAAAGCCTCTAAGCTCCTCATCATGCATATTATCTTTTTACATGGCATCACAATGCTTATGTGTACCTGTTTGTGTAGACTTACAAAAACAAAATCAGAAAACTAGAGAATAGTTTACTGTATGCAGGTTTCACGATTCGCGACTGACTAGGCCACTACATATTTTATTAAAACAAACATATACAAGAGTGTGTAACAGCCATTTGTCTTTTCACATAGAGACTAATAGTAGCAACTTCTTCATCAGACTTCTTCCCTTTACCTTTACCAATGTATAGGGAAAAAGAGTGATTAGCTTTTTATGTATCTCCATTCTCCATAAGTTTGGCGTCATGAGTTAAAAGTTGCCCCATGAGTCGGTTGAAATATGGTACTTGCATATCCATGTATAACTCCATGGCAGTAGTGAATGATTACCACTTATCATCTACTTTGATTCCATTGGTGATGTGTCCAGCTATTTTCTCTTCATCTATGACCTCTCCAATGCTTCCCAACTGATCAACTATGTCCTTAATCTTTGTGACAAATTTGGTAACATTTTGCTTAGGTTGTTTCTTGAGAGATGTGAACTCCATCCATAGTTGATTCTTCCTCGCCATGGTGCTTAAAGAGAAAAATGCTTAACGTGTGGAAGCAAGAAATGAAAAATAGAGTTTAGAATGTATGACTTTGCCAAATCATCCTTTGCACACTATGTGTTCAACCTTTCTTGCTTTTGTATTGGGTATCCTTTGGTCCTTAGCATAGGTATCAACTCATCTGTAGAGATATATCCATAAAGATTTCTTCCTTACTGATGTGCTTCCATCCTTAGAGACCATGTTGAATGTTTAGTCTGATCCAAATCTTCTCTCTCTCTCTCTCTCTCTCTCTCTATATATATATATATATATATATATATATATATATATATATATATATATATATATATATATATATATGCATGCATGTACATATTTACGTATATATGTACGTATGTAAGTATGTATGTATGTGTGTGCATATGTGCATAGACATGTATGTATGAATGAATGAGTGAATGAATGAATGAATGAAGGAATGAACGAATGAATGTTGTGAGTCCTTTGTACAACGTTAACCTTATTTTTTGCCCGAATTTTCGACATTTGATATGTGAAGTTTTTCTCAAGTTATGTCACATATGTGACGTTTCCCATTTCTTTTAAAAGCAATATCGTGTTGGTTCTGATTGTATTGTAGTGAGATGTATGTATGTACAAATGTAGTGTATTAGTAGTGTATTAGTATGTACTTAGTCAGACATGTATACATGCAAACATATAATTATATGTAGGCAAAGCATTAGACATGCAAACATACAATTATATCTAGGCAAATAATTTTTATTGGGTAGCACCTAATCATCTGGTTTTGATAATTCTTAAACATAAATAATGAAAGAAAACCAAAAAAAAAAAAGTAATCCAACAACTTTGCTCTCTTAACTCTAGATTCTTCCTATGATTGGAATCTAATGTAGCCATTAACTTTCCTAATGATGAGTGTCTTTTTATTGTTAGACATTATTGGAAGTACTAGTGATATGGGTTCAACTTTATAGCTATGAAAAAGGCCATTTGAGTACACAGAATAGGAAGAAAAGGTGTACAATAGTTTACGAATTCAACAAGTTGCCCATGGAAGCATATGTATGCATCAACTCGCACCATGTTTCAAAAGAAATAAAGGAACCCGTATCCCCATTCAGCTTGATGCAAAGTGACAATTCTAAGGAAGGAAAGGGGAATTTCTTTGTGTGTGAGAGAGAGAGAGAGAGAGAGAGAGAGAGAGAGAGATACATACTTGCATTGCATTAGAGTTAGCAAGAGAAGATGAAGTGGTGTGAGAGCCTTATTCATGAACTAAGGTGTCTAGGATGTGAAGGTCCTAAATGGAATGAGGACTAATACTTTCATGGAGTCAATGTAGTGTTTTGTTGCCTTTCAAAGAGGTGGAACCCCTGGTTCTTTGTATCTAGAATTTTCTTCTCACATTATCTTATATATGCGAAAATAAAATATTAATTTCGAGAATAAAATATAATATTTCCATCAAAGAGGCCAAAACAGGCATCAAGCTTCCATGTTGGAGACAATAATTCAACTTCATCTTCCATGGAAAGTCGAACTCATCCAATGGTATGCAAACATGCCTTATCCTTGGGGATATAACAGAAGTGGAGATTTTCCAATCATAGAGCCAAACTATGAGGTGAGCCTCCATTGGATTCTCCATTCTTTTGCACTATGGCTCAACCAAATGAGAATGATCTGCTAATGTGAATTGCCTATGAGCACAATGTGCTCATGTGTGTGTTTGACTTGCCTATGAGAATGATGTGCTAATACGTGTATTTGACTTGCCTATGAGGACAATGTGCACCATGTGAATGGTTATATGAGTTGTCACATTGTACAAATGAAGAGGAGGGAATTGGTTCCTTACTAGTGAGAACAATGTCTTGGCGGGGGACTCTCCACGCTCTAGAAGAGGGAATCTCCTCTAGTGAATTTGGTTCGTCTCACTAAAGATGGATGAGTGAACAAAAGCTACTTTCTGCACTAGTTTGGGCCACTTTTCTAGATGAATGAACAAAAGCCATCATGCATTAATGTGGGATTATTTTCTTGCCAAACATATCTTAATTCAAGCCTCCAAGAAAAAGTGTTGGGGTCTCTCCAAAAGTAGAAGAGAGAAGACAAAAGTGATATCACATCTTGTCCCATATGGATTTGATTCCTAGATCTCACAATTAGGATTTTGAAGTTTTTGACCTAACCAACATAATGAGATATGGATTGGACCTGCTCAGCAGTCCATTAATTCCTTAGGGTTGCTATTGCCTCAACTCATTAGAATCGCTTCTAACTTCCCCTGGAAAGAAGTGCACTGATGGTTGGATAATCTGATCTATCACCAAGTTACATGAAATAATGATTGGATTACATGTGATTAAAGTAATCATTGTGGGAGGGATAGACTAACTGTAAAAGAAAAAATGGAGGTTCAATCAAAGCTTACTCCCCGAGCTTTAACTTTAAAATTGCAACTGTACAAGTGAATGGGCATAGTATCCATGAGACCTCCCGTATCCCACAAAGCAAGGGTTAGACTGCCCGAAGGTGACACAAGAGAGGACTATCCAAAGGCAACTCGTTTCAACTGGATACAACGTGGTTACACTTGCCTTAGGCCCACAAGCTATCCTACCATAGATGACGATCAAACCTTCACCCCGCCTCATCCAGCCAAGGTAACATGCGTAGAGTAGCTTAACTTTATGTTGAGTACCTTAACGTTGATTTGATTATTCTCTTCAACAATAATTGCTGCATTTTGTTCTCTTTTGTTGCCCTCTTGTAGATATGACGCCTTGCAAATTATGTCCTTCCACTCGCATGAAATTTCTTCAAAGGGAGGTTTGCAACAGGAAATGGTGGACTTCCGAACGGTGGGCAACACTTCGACCACTCAACCCTGGCCTTGTGCACCTCGTATTGACACAACTATTCTGCCAACCCATCGCCATCCAGCCTCGATGGCTTTAGAGGTGATTGGATACTGGTAGGCCACATAACATGCCCGCAAAATCACCACTCAATTCAGACATCAGAGAGCATTTGAGAGAGAGAGAGTGAGAGAGGAATACGGACTATGGACACTCACATCGCGAATTCAGCATTGTCCTGCAGTGCAATGAGAACGCCCCTTATGACTGTCTGCCCTCATGTGTACAGAACATGGAGTAGATTGGTGTCTGAGCTCTGAAGTGCGTCCTGACTGGTGTTGTATGGGGGCCATTCGCCAGCCTTCCAGATTCACCTTCAGCTTCCAGTTCATGACTCATGAGAGAGAGAGAGAGACTGACTGCCTGTCGTCAAGCGTGTTCTCGCTGTATTTGCCGGTCATGACGGACGGACACCCACCACCTCAGGTTCGCTCACTATCCTTTGCGGACATACACACAGAGAGAGGCTCCTTGTATTCCCCGCCTCCTTTTCTACTTTACAGCTGTCTCTTTCCTATTTACACAACAGTTGCAACGCCATCGCTGCCCCATCGAGGGTCTTCCTTGCGGCATTCTGGACGGCTGCAAAGAATCACATCCGGAAGGTGGCTGCCCTCGTGCCCAGGCGTTTCTAGCTTGTATTCTTTTGTGCGGTACCCTATGGGCGCTAACAAGGATAGATTGTGCGGACCTTCCTGATAGTTTGGTTCTCGTTATATTCAGATCTATAAATCGCTAGTGCTTGCGTATGCGATCATTGGCAGTCTTGGGCCGGCAAGGATGGTTCGAAAATCCTCACTTTCAACCTCTTCTCTGTCTTATGATAGGACATGCAATCCGCAATGTAACCAAGAGAAGACTTCCTCTCCTCTCCCTAGCTTGATTTACTACTCTGCCGTCGCCAAAGGCACGTCCATTCTGTCGGAATACACAGCGGAAGGGAATTCTGAGCTGCCTGCGGTAGCCGCCATTTGCCTGGAAAATGCACCTATCCTACATGCGAAGTTCACGCATACCACGAATCAGCGCAGATTTGTTTGCTTCTACGATGGTGCTGCTAGATATTGTGCCATACTGGATGAAGCTCTTAGTAAGGATGATGCATACTTGTTTTTGGAAAAAGTCCGGGATGACTTCAAAGCCATTGGCAAAGGCCGTGGCGTATCACTTACACTCGGTGATCACTTCCTGGATGAAGCCATGGTTACCGTCATGAGAAACCTTGCCGCAGCTTTTGTCGGCGTCCCTCAGAGAGAGAAGGACAAGGTTCAAGCTGAGCACCAGCTGGCTCAGTGCGATGCAGACATTGATCTGGCAATAAGTTCTCGGTCTGCAGTTGCTCCATTGCATGACCTCAACAATCAGGAAGATGATAAAAAAGATGTTCTAACCAATGAGAGAATCCCGTATAGAGTTTCAATTTCCCTTTTAGCAAGCGGTGGTGAAAGAGGGAACAAGAAGATTAACCAGCAAGATAAGGTGGGCTCGAATAACAATCAAGGGGATTCAATGGATATTGGCAGCGCATCTCATCCTGAACTTCCCAGAGGTCCAAAGGTCGCCTCGGAGAGAAGCACTCTAATGGAACGGCAGAAAATGTGGCGCCGAAAAATATCATCTGTAGCACATTGGATTAATTCACTTAGCTAGTTCTTTGGATCCTGGCGTCGGGCTATACAAATTGTGTATAAGGTGCTTTGTGGAAGTGGTGATATTCTCCAATACAAAAGGGTTACACATGTTTATGAGTTTCTGTTCAAGTATACACTGATGATGAAGCAGATTCTAGATGGTTTGTCCAAAGCACTATCTTTGCTCACTAACTGGGGAGTTCCATGTTCGATGTGATATAAGGTATGCTACTTCCGTATCAAAATGTAGATAGTTTGACCGTATTAACTCTTAAATGTCGTATAATGTGCATACTGTAAAATTTCTTTTGTGTGCTTACGCCTGGTGTATTAGGGATTCTACCTGTTTTCTATGGTAGTTCAAAAGCCCAGCCATTGAACTAATTATGCTGCAAATATTTCTATCTGTATTCATATGTTTGGGATAATGCAGGCAGATTTATCTTATTGATGTTGTAGTTGTAGCATCTAGTGATTTATTTAGTTAGCAAAACTAGCAGTTATCACGTCTATTGAATGGCTAATAGGAGCATATATAGTTTGCAACTTCAAGTCTGTTTGATTGATACTGAGGATCGCGAATCTCGTAATGATTCGGCATGTCCGATCAACACAGTTTTGGATGTGCAAACTGATAGTGTTCTATGAATTTTCCTATGAAGAGTTCATAAGTTGCTTTTGCTGTGTGAATCCAGGTGTTTGATCAATATAAGCATGTTCTTATATGAATATTCTCATGTAAAGGAGGTACTGATGATAAAATTCAGCAGTGGTCTGCCTATTTCATTTTCTGATCATTATCATATTATTCATCATCTAACAGGGCAGAAATTTCGATTTGATCATCTGAAACCTTATCCAAGGAGAACACGCATATATGAAAAATTGATTATCCGAATTTCTTGTCCAAATGAGGATATACTTTAGTATTTTGATCAGTAGCATTGAGGGATATGGTTTAGCATGTTAACTAGAGGGGTAGTTAGAATGCAAACGATCACATCAGCTTACAAGATGCATCTTCTAATCAGGGGAATTTACAGTTTTAAACGGTGATCTTAAAGAATCAAAAGAGTAAATCACAATGTGAATGCTTCCACGAACAAAGTTGTCTTTGCTATTAGAAATTCGGATTTGAAAGGAAGCACATTGTAAGCATCGAATAACTATTCGTTTTAATTGCAGAGAAGCCATTCAATGCAAAGATTAATCATAATAGTCCAAATGCTCGCAGGGATATTGCTCCATCAGAAACCAAGAAATAGGGGGCCTACCTATTCGCGCTGTCTGTCATGCAAGCTCCATTTATCACATGATTGACTACTTGGATTCAACTGTTTGTTGCTAATTTTACACTTCATGTAAATTTATTACCCAGGTCAATTCTGATCTTAGCCTGGCTGCATGTAACTCACATCAAGAAAGATGTTTGGTCAGGAATCAGTGTCTCTATTCATCACAGGGTTGACTATTTATAGATTTTACGGATTGTTCATTGCTGACCTGCAGTTCATGTAAATTCGTTACCCGGGGTTGATTCTGGCTTAATCTGGTTGTACATTGCTCCCATTGAGATTGGAAACTTTACAGATTTCTCAAGAAAGAGATAGTTATGTATTTATAATACTAGACTTTTAACAGTTTATGCCGTACATATGATTTTAACATCGCCTTATGACCAAAGTGGTCACTTATTAAGTTAAAAAATCAGTATTACTGGTTGATGAAGTATGTTTGAAAACGCAAGTGGTTTAAGAGTTCACCTTTGATATAGTGACTTATCATTTTTGGAACGATAAATGTAAGCTGATAGTTGTGTACTCAAATTCAGTATAGTGAACACTTTACGAAATTTCTAGAATCAGTCTTACTGGTCGATGAACTGTATTTGGAGGTCCATGTGGTTTAAGAGTCCACCTTTGATTTATTGACTTAACATTTTCTGAACGATAGTTGAAAACTGATGGTTGTGTTCGAACATAAGTATATTTGGTGTAAATGGTTAAAACTTCACCTCTAACTTGGAATTGCTAGTGCATTGTGGTCAGCTTCCTCATGAGTCGTTTCTTATGATGCTTGTACAGGTAAGTTCTTCAGCGAAATGTTAGTTCAGGATGTTTCAAAGAGCATAAAGAGCATGTGTTTCGGAAGAAGCTATT
>CM035415.1:28220149-28385149 GCA_020310875.1 Ceratopteris richardii
TGTATGTATGTATATGTATGTATGTATTATGTGCGTGTGTGTGTATGTATGTATGTAGGTATGTAGGTATGTAGGTATGTATGTATGCATTGTATGTATGTATATATGGATGCATGCATGTATATATGTCTATATGTATGTATGTATGTATGCATATATATATGTATGCATGCATGGATGTGTGTATGTATGTATGTATGTATGTATGTATGTATGTACATATGTGTATATGTGTATGTATGTATGTATTTATGTATGTAAGAAAACATTCTTGTCTCCTACCCATACATGAAAACAAAGGGAAGTATTTGATTCTTAAATAAGTTTTACATCATAACTAAATTTTAATGAATGCATCCTTGGATAAATAGCTATATTATACATGTGCACATACATGTACATACGTACATAGATACATACGCACATACACATATGTATCTACATATATAGTAATATACACATACATACATACATACATACATACATACATACATACATACATACATACATACATACATACATACATACATACATACATACATACATACATACATACATACATACATACATACATACATACATACATACATACATACATCACACATACATACATAAAGTTGTCCTATTGGACCTTTATTGGGTGAACATGTAAGAAAATAACATAACAGAATAGACCAATAGGCAGATTTGAGAGAAAAATGCACACAAAGATAGATGTAGAACGAGAGATAAAGAGCTCAAATTCTCAGATTGGCAAGCGTTATGCAATTACAACGATGGTGTTGTCCACCTGTGCGCTCCGAATGTGGAGCTTAGATGGCAATCTAGAGAGACTCTAGATGATGGGCTTACTAGTGCACAATGCTACATAAAGCTCAACGTGGGCCATGTTTATATAGCTTTTACAAGGGGAATCGATATAGATAAATGTAGTCGGGAGATACAAAATAGTCGGCAAAATATACAATTCGACAGTATCTCCACGACCAGAAGTCCTATCATCTCGACCCTACCTAACCTAATGGCTAGGCTCACAAAGATCATCTATAACCATCAATGGTCACACATAAGCCTCATCTAACTTAGATGTTAGGGTTCCACAAATATTCGGGCTCTCACAATGGCTTCTCCTCAGAATGGGGCCTTATACCTTAGAGCACCATGGATCATTTGTGGTCACTTGAGGGTGGAGTATTGAGCATATGTAACATCCCCCTTCAATGTCCACCCTACGGTGACCTACCTCCTTGGTTCAATCCCAAGCTTTGGAAAGTGTCGTAGAAGTTGCTATCTCCCAAGAGCCTTGATAAAGATGTCTGATCCATTTTCTTCAGTTAGAAAATAGCTTATGTCCACGATCCCGTCCTCGATCAACTCACAAACATAGTGATACTAAATTTCTACGTGCTTGGTACGTGCATGGAAAACAGGATTCTTGGTGATGGCCATGCAGCTTTGGTTGCCACAATTCAACTTTGTAGCCTCTTGTCCTTGTATTCCTATGTGCCATAGGATCCTCCTCAACCATACTACTTCACATGATGAAGCTTTGTACTTAGCTTCACTAGAAGATAATGTTACAATTGGTTGCTTCTTTCTGATCCAAGAGAAAATCCATGATCCTAAAGAAAAGAAATATCTGAAAACTGATTTTTTGGTATCAATATCTCCTACCCAATCTGAGTCACAATATCCGACCAAAGATGATCCTTATTCATAAGGAATACCATAATTAGTGGTTCCTTTCACATACCTGAGTATGCGCATGCTTGAATTCCAATGAGTTTGGCAAGGCTTATTAGAGAACCTGCTCACTACTCCAACATCATAAGAGATATTTGGTCTGCTATTGCACAAGTAGATCAGGCTTCCAACTAATTCCCTATATCTTCCAATATCCACTAGAGGTGAAGTATCTTCAATAGATAATTTTGTGTTTACCTCCATAGGTGTAGAAATTTCCTTGCAATCGTCCATGTTGAATGCCTTCAATATCTGTCTTGCATACTTTTGTTGAGAGACGAAAATCTTTGCTGGTTTTTGTCAAACTTCAAGGCCTAAGCAATAATGCATTAAGTCCAAGTTTTTCATTTCAAATTCTGAACTTAGGGCATCTTTCATTTGTCGAAGAAGAGCATCATCATTTCGTGTAATCACAAGGTCAACTACATAGAGTATAAGCACAATTGTCTTCCCTCATCTCTTTAGAACATACAAGTTAGCATCAGAAGCATATCTTTTGAAACCTAGATCCAAGAGATACCTACCTATCCGATGGTACCATGCTCTAGGGGCTTGTTTCAGCCCATATAATGCCCTCTTCAGCTTACATACCTTGTTCTCTGAATGGAGGGCCTAAAACCTTGGTGGTTGAGACACATATGACTCCTCCTTGAGGTCTCCATTCAGGAATCCTAATTTTACATCCATGTGATAGACTGACCAACACTTATGTGTAACCATAGCTAGTACTATTCAAATAGTAAGCATCCTTGCAGTCGGGGCAAATGATTCACAAATGTCAATGCCTTCAACTTGTGAGTAGCCCTTTGCAACAAGTCTTGCTTTATACTTTTCCTGACTAAATGATTCACAAATGTCAATGCCTTCAACTTGTGAGTAGCCCTTTGCAACAAGTCTTGCTTTATACTTTTCTAGAGTACCATCAACCTTGTACTTTAGCTTCTAGACCCACTTGGTGCCAATGAATTTATGCTTAGGGGTCAATCCACTAGCTCCCAAGTTCCTTTCTTCATGATATTGTTGTATTCTGTTTGCATGAAAGCCCTCCTATTCAGATCGTGGAGTGCCTCTTCTACATTAGTTGGTTCCTATTCGGATTTTGGAGTGCCTCTTCTACATTAGTTAGTTTGTTGTATTCTGTTTGCATGAATGCCCTCCTATTCGGATCGTGGAGTGCCTCTTCTACATTAGTTGCTTGTTCTTGAATGAGATTAGCCATAAAGGCTATGTTTACAATATGGGACCTTGCCCCTCTGTATTCCTCTATTCTCTATGATCACCTCGATCCATTTGCAACCTGTTCTAGTGACTATGGGATGGGGTTTGCAGAATCATAGAGCTACCTCACCCAACATGGCAATGGCTTTTCCACTTGGATGATGACAAGTTGGTGACTTTCAAACTCACCATCTGAAGATGATGATTCCTTCTCTTGTGTAGAAGGTATAGTTCTTGGGCCGTGTTCATACTGGATGTCCCTTTCGCGTGTTGATAAAGAGGGAGCTCTCTTTTCCTCCTCCACTGCATGTGGTTGCTCCTCCTTAAACACCACATCGCGATTCGCCATGATCTTCTTAGCCTGAGGGTCATAAAGCTTATAAGCCTTCTTATCTTCACTATACCCTAAGAAGATACATTTGATGTTTTTTGGTTGAAGATTGTTTCTCTTCCTATCTAGAACATGTACATAACACTCACTTCCAAATACTTTGAAACGGGAAACACAAGGCCTTTTACTAGTGTAGGCTTCTTGTGGGGTCTTTCCATCAAGTGCCTTGGTGTAGCTTTGATTCAAGATTTATACAAAAGTGTTGACAACCTCTACCCAAAATTGATTAGGCAAACCCTTTCCTTTCAACATGCACCTTTCCATCTCCATGATGGTTCAATTATGACGTTCAAAAACACCATTCTATTGATGGCTATGTGCCACTATGATTTGATGCTTGATTCCTTTAGTATTGCATAAATCTTCAAACTCTGTTGATGTGAACTCACCACCGCCATCTATCCTGAGTTTCGTCATCTTCTTCCATGTTTCAGTTTCAACAAGCTTAAGACATTCTTTAAACTTCCCAAAATCTTGAGCCTTATCGCAAAGGAAGTGCTCCCATATCTTCTTGCAATAATAGTCGACGAGTTGATGGGGGATGATTCCAACATTCTAATGCAACAATGGAAGATGGCTGCCCTCCACTAGGCCCATAAGGAGTGGTATATGCTCAGTGTTCTAAAGTTTTCTCTGGACTTGTACATAGAATTAAAATGAAACTTTGTAAACTTAGAGTAAACTCTAAGAGCTACCTAACATGCTTTAAATCATCCCAAATGGATATAAAAGATGGGAGAACCATCCTCTCAAAAATAGGCTACCTATTTGCAGCATTCTGTGCCTATGTGTAGAGATATAACTTCACAGACTTGGCAATTTCTCAGAACTCACTTAGTCAAAGAACTTGAAACTTTTGAAAACTTTGGGCCACTACATGAAAGACCAAATGAATCTTGAAACCTGTTGGAGTTAGACATCTGCAGAAGCACGCAAACAACACAAGGAAGAAGAAGAAGAAGCTTGGAGCACAACACACAATACTAAATGTATTACTAGAGAATGTACAAAGATAAGTAGCCCATTAGGGCAATAGGCGTATATACAAGCCGGGGGAACAAAACCTCCCAAAGAGGGAAAAAAGTGCCCCGGCAATCCTAGAGTGTTCACACACATCACTACCTAAATATATCAACAAATCCCCCCTGGGAGTGATGCGGTGAACAAGTAGCTGGCACTCATGTATAAGGAAGTGCCAAGCTATGTGAAAATCACTCCACAAAAGGAAGTAAGCCCAAAGCTTTGCAGAAACCTTCAAAATTCTCCCTAGGCAGAGCCTTCGTGAAAAGGTCAACAATGTTCTCCTGCGTGCGCACATATGCCAAGCTGATCTCCCCAGTAGAGAACCTCTCCCTAACATAATGATAATGCACCTCAATGTGCTTAGTGCGAGAATGGAACATAGGGTTCCTCACAACTGCCAATGTGCTATGAGTGTCAGTGAAGATGGTGATGGCACAAGACTGACCAACACCCAAATCAACCATAAGGCGTCTGAGCCACACACACTCAAGAGTCATTGTGAAAGCTTCCCTATACTCAACCTCACAACTGGAAGCGACCACAGTAGGCTGCTTCTTGCTCAACCAAGATATACATGAGCTACCAAGCATGAAGCAAAAGCCACTAGTGGACACACGAGTGTCATAGCAACCATCCCAATCAGAGTTAGAAAAAGCATGCAAATATGGCAGTAGTGATCCCCCCTTGAGATAAAACAACCCAAGTAGCCGAATACCACTCAAATAGCGAAAGATGTGCTTAACCGCCTGCCAATGCTTGACTCCTGGGCAATGCATAAACCTGCTATCTGTGAGACAACTAACTGAATATTTGGCCGAGTAATGCATAAGTAAATCAGACATCCAATAGCTTGTTGATAGAGAACAACATCAAATGCATCTCTAGCATCATGAAGACTCAATCATAAACCTATCTCCATAGGAGTGGCAATAGGTTTACAATCTTCAAGGCCAAAACGCTATCGTGGAGATTTCATCTCCACTAATTACAATCTTCTCTTAGTAGGATCATTCAAAGAAAAAGGATTTGGGAAGGCAAAGATTTTGATGGGCATTGTACGACTTCTGCCATGGGGAGGTTTGGCTCGCACCTAATGATTGCGGAGAAATAAAAGAAGGTTCTTTGTATAACATCACTTGTAGGTTTCTCCGAGTATTTTTTGTAAATTATGGAGAAGGTGAGAGTTATGGCAGAAAATCCATGTAGTGACACATCAAGTGACACATGTAAAGAATACGTTTTTCAAACCTCATTTGGTAAGAAGGGACGTGTGGGAAGTTCGGGGATTCTCTGTTTTTTTTCGGCAGAAGAAGGCCTTGCGGGGAACAGGCTGAACTGTTCGGATTTTATAATATGGCTTATCTGATGAAGAGGGGGCTTCTTTCCGGTATGAGCGCTGTTGATCAGTGAGTATCATCAGAGAAGGGGGCAACAGATGGGCAGTTGGGGGAATCGGCAGTAGAGCCTTCAGAGAGAAAAAGAGAAGGGCAAATTCATCGAACATATTCTGACATATGATGCAGAGGCTAGCTTCATCGAACTTGATCTGATTATGCATGACATCAAGAGGACTATACCTAATTTGTGGCCAAAAGATTTATTGAAGAGGTTCGCTTCTGACGTAGGGGTCAATCTCTGTCACGGTATGTGGGAAAGAAGTCACCCATATCAGACCATTTGACAATGATTCTTGCTGGGAAAACGGGGAGCAACAACTGTGGCAGCGAGGGAAATCGTCAATAGAAGAATTGTCTGTCAACAACAACATGAATATTTCAACGACGATTGCCTCGCATAATTGATTTGATATATCAAAAATGATTCTGAATACTGAAGCTTTGATGTGCAGCCAAGATGTTCCTCAGCCATGAGGTGTGACTTAAAATTTTCACGTTCGAATAATCTATGATCTTACTCATAGACTGGTAAGTTTTACCCATGTAGTTTCTCTGATTGCTGAGGATAGTGATTGTACTTTGATTGGCGATCTTTGAAAAGACTTCAATTGATGTTAAATATGATAAGTATACTTAAAAATATCTACCATGTTGGTGCATGAATCAGATTGTCTCGAAGTATGTAGTTTAGCTCTTAGAATGGAAAACATATCTTCCATGTTGGCGCATGAATCAGACTGTCTTGAAGTATGCAGTTTAGCTCGTACAACGCCACTGTTGTTAATTAAAGTTGAGAATCTTGATGCTACGCTCTATGCGGTTTAAAATTTGTCAAGTTCCCATTGATCATCTACATCTTTTGACTTAACTGTTGCAGAGATTCTGATTGAAATTGTATGACTTGTTTAGATGACAAACTGAAGACAACTGAAATTTAATGATTTTCCGTTTCTAGAAAGATGAAAAACGCCAAGTACAAGCTTGTGTTTTTGTCATTGTTGAACGTTATCTTGCATGCTCATAATACTTATGTCTGAGAGAAGTATTATATGTGCTCTGTGCTATCCTAATTTCTTCGCATAGAGGAATGTTTATATAGTCTGTGTGTTGAGCATACTTTTGAATTTATCAGAATGGAATGAATAAAACTTATTGAATATCAACCGATACGATCAAAGAACAATGACTAAAAACAATCTATATATAATGTTTGAGCTGCGCGATTTGCATTCGATTCATGTGTCTTCTGATGTGGAATGAAAAACTTTTGTATTCTCCATGAACAAGATTGCATGAACAGATAAAAACTCACAGATTATGTATTGACAGAAGACTGCGGGAGAGACATGGTATTTGATGAATGTGTAGTATGATATGAGGTGGCTTCGTGAAACCTAGCATACTCCTTTGCAGATATATATCTTGGTGGAAAACTATTTATAAAAATATGGCTTGATGATTATGGCATGAGAGCCGTTGATGATTATGGCATGAGAGCCATCTTGGTAATGCTTGAGTTCAGACTCGAAGATTGTTGTTGTGCAACAGTAATAGTATTTTATTGTGACAAAAACACTTTATCAAACTTTCGTGATAGTTTAACGCTTGCATGTCCCTAAGTTTCTTTGAGCGTCTTTTCATATGACTTTTTTTTTCTCACAAACGAACTACTTGAATGGTGAAGGTTACAAATTGTATGGACATACAACTTGCTTTCTTTTAGTATGGCTATACTTGAAGTTCTCTTTGTGAATGGAATTGCATAGACATAGATTTAAAAGATGAATTAAACTTAAAGAAATTCATTATTTCAAGGGAACCCTCTTCCATCCTGGAATTGTGTTAAAAATCTGAGGGTAAATTGAGGTGATAGTAAACCAGTTAACTATGTTCATATCTACACCTTGAGCCCAATTGAAGGTCACTTTCTTGGCACCCTGTGTGCACCCCTAAGCGCACGTGAACTCGACCACAACGTTGCAATAATGTGTCAATGTATTTTGTTTGACACAAAGCCATTCCACCATCAATGTGCATAAACTGAATGCCCAAATAGTGATGCAAACACCCCAAATCAGACATCTCAAATGAGGCATGCAAATCAGCCTTAAAATCAGCAATAAGCCTCTCATGAGGACCAATGAGCAGCATGTCATCAACATAAACCACGATGATCAGAAGTACATCATTAGCACGCTTAACATATAAGGTGCTTTCAATTGGATTGTTCTCAAAACCATGTGCAATCAGATAGGCATGTATCTTCTCATACCAAGCACGGGATGCTTGCTTTAAACCATATAATGCCTTTAACATGCATACTTGGTTTTCATGCCCTTTTTGCACAAAGCCACGGTGTTGAGAAACATATACTTCTTCATGTAATTTGCCATTAAAAAATGCTGTTTTAATGTCCAACTGATGTACATTCCAACCATGATGGGCTGCAAGTGCACAAATGCTCCGAATAGTAGTCATACGGTATGTAGGTGCAAAGGTCTCATCAAAATCAATGCCTCTTTCTTGTGCATAACCCTTTGCAACAAGCCTAGCCTTATACCTGTCAACTGTTCCATCATGCTTATGCTTCACCTTGTATACCTACTTAGTGCCAATGGCCTTCTTGCCAAGAGGCAAGTCACATAAAGACCAGGTACCATTTTTCATGATAGCATCATATTCATATTGCATTGCAGCCATCCAATGTTCAAAACTTTGTGCTTCATCAAACGAAACAGGCTTAGTCTCATCACAGAGACTAGATGCAACCATAGCATAGCAATCTGATGCAAAAGAGGCACTATAGAGCCTGAACGAGTACAATATGACAGAGGTGCATCTAATTTGCTATCACACAAAGTCTACACCAACCATTTTGGCATAGTTTTTTCCTCCTCAATATCAGCTCTCTCATCAACAAGTGCATCATGTAAATCTGCATCAGAAATGGGATGATCTACATCATCATATGAAACCTGCAAAGGCTGAGAAGCTGCCTCATTAGGACTAGCACTAGACTGTCCACCTGTAAAAAGAGGCAACAAAGTATCATACATGTCTTTGGAGCTAACAGATGTCTCCTTGGTACATGAAAGCAATGGCTGAATAGCATCTTCCCCAAAAAAAACATCTCGGCTAACCAGAATGTGTTTAGTCTATGGATGATACAGATGATAGCAGAACTGTACCCAACAAAAATACATTTTATTGCTTTATGATCAAATTTTCTGCGATGTTGTTCAGGCACTAATGCATATGCCAAACAACCAAAAACACGCAGATGTGCAACAAATGGCTTGCGATCATGCCAAGCCTCATATGGAATGATAGACTGTAGCGCTTTAGTGGGACACCTGTTTAGTACATATGTTGCACACATGACAGCCTCAAGCCAGAAACTATGTGGTAAAGCCTGACTCTTGACCATACACCTCGCCATCTCCATGAGTGACCTGTCCTTTCGTTCAACAAATCCATTGTATTTGAGGTGTATATGGCACTGTACACTAGTGTTTTATCCCACACCTCAAGTCTCAATGCCTAGTTCCTTCATTCCAATGCATGTCTTGAAGTGTTGTAACTTTACTCCATCCAAAGCTTTGGTAAACATATATGCATATTGGTCCTTTGTATTAACATGCTCCTCCTTGTCATCCTTTGACATGATCTTCTCTCTGATAAAGTGGTAATGCATTTCTATATGCCTCAACCTTGCATGGAACACCAGATTTTGAGCCAAGCATATGTTACTTATATTGTCAAAAAAAAAAGGTACTTGATTAACCTATAAATCAAGGTCAATAAACAACTTCTTGGGCCACATAAGCTCACATGAGACCTTTGCTAAGCCTCTATGCTCAGCTTCGATCAAGGAGAGATCCACTATTGGTTGTTTCTTTGACATCCATGAGATGGTCTGCTTCCCTAGCATGATAACATATCCACTAGTGCTCCTCCTGCCATCTTTGGAACCTACCCAATCAACATCTCAATAAGCTTGTATATTTAGTCCACCATCAAATGGATAATATATCCCTTCATTCGATGATCCTTTGAGGTACCTAAGTACCCTTTTGGCTACAATAGGATGAGGTACTCTTTGTGCCTATAAAAATTGCGATAGCATTCCAACTAGATGTGCAATACCTGGTCTTGTCATAGTAGCATACAAGAGAGAATCAATTATTGACCTATACATGGTCACATCCTTCACTTCTTCACCTTCATGAGCACTTGGTTTAACATTTACTTCTAATGGATTTGAAATGGGCTTGCAAACACACAAGCCAAACTTCTTCAAAAGATCTAGAATGTATTTCCTTTGCATCAAGTATATACCTTCCTCTTTATATAGTACTTCAACTCCAAGGAAGTACCTTAAAATCCCTAAATCAAAGATTTTAAACTTGCATCCAGGATTTCTCTTTATTTCCTTTATATTGGCTTCATCATCCCCTATAATGATCAAATCATCAACATATATACAAATGAAAATAGTTTTGCTACCTTCCTTCTTCACAAAGAGGGATGGGTTTGCATGACTCTGATTGTATCCACATTTTACCAAGTAGATCACATGCCTTTGGGGCTTGCTTGAGTCCATAAAGAGCCTTCTTAAGCCTACATACGTGATGTGGAAACTTCTCATCTTCAAAGCCTTGGGGTTGCTCCATGAACACTACCTCTTCAAGCTTTCCATTTAGGAAAGCATTCTTCACATGTACATCTTCCAACCTTATGAGGCTCGAATTGCAATCAAAATTCTTATGGGAGACATCTTAGCTAATAGATTGAATGTTTCCTTAGAGTCTATGCTATAGGTTTGAGCAAAACCTTTGGCAAACAAGCTTGCTTTATACCTAGAGATTCTCCCATCTGCATGCCTCTTTACTTTGTATACCCATTTGTTACCAATGACTTTGATGTCATTTGTTCTTGGCACCAATGACCAAATATCATGTTATTCAAGTACCTTGACTTCCTCCTCTATGGCTTCAATCCATTCCCTATGCTTATTTACTTCTTCAAGAAATTTAGGTTCTTCACAAGCTATAAACTGAATCATGTAGGCATAGTTTCTAGCAATGAATGAATCATAAGTTAACCTTTGAAGAGGGTATTTATGTTGAAGGAGATGGTGGATAGATTCCAGAGATGAAGTGGTGCTGCAAATCCCTACTTCACACTAGTCAAGAACAAGTTGAGAAGTGTAAAGTAGGTCCCTTGAGCCCTCAAAGAACCACAAATAATCACCTACATGCTTTGGAGTATGATCCTCTAATCAATGGATCAAAGTAGATGAGTAGGAGATTTAATTATGAGCTAAAACTTGCTATTTTGGTTTCTATACTTGCTCAGTAAAATGCACAAAGTTGGTAACCTGCTAGCAATTGATCAAATTCCTTTTGGGAGTATCTAATTCACTTATATAGCTACCAATCACAAGTTATTTACACTTGAAATGATCAGGTGTACTCAGAGAATTATGTTTAGCAATTTAGATAACCATTCTGACATTTTTGGGCTTCTATAGTATGCAGACCAGTGAGAAGAGTTTTGAAGATATCTCAAGATTGACTCATGAAACTTTGTAACAACAAAATAGACAGTATGTTGAATATACACCACTTTATATCACATCAAATGATCAAGTATGCACTGAGAACCAAGTCCGAGAAGTTCACGATTATGAGATGATCATGACAGAGAAGAGAGAGTAAGATACGATCAATGTATATGTATTAAATCACATAGAGTTACAAGGACATTGGCAATATATAATTGCACAATGTGAGGGTAGTGATGGAGCTATAGGATGAGGTCATTAAGCACTATGGATTCCTCTCAAATGATCTCCAAATCGGGCTCATTTCATGCGAGATTTTGATCCATCTTTTATAGCTAGAGTTGGAGCCATTTTTTTGAATTCAAATTCAAGCTCTGACCATAAAGTGAATCATTATCTTTAGGACTTGCTTTCTCATCAATTACCTACCAAGTGATTCATGATTTGATTCCTCCTAACTCCATGTTAGAGTACGTGCAATTAACATATGCACTTTTACAAGGATAAAAGTAAATGCTTTTTACAAGGGAATAGTCATATGTGACTTTAAATGACTATATGAAGTGGATGATAACTGTCCAAGTATGTAGGCTTGGACTCTTTTGTACCAACAGCTCCCTATCACTCTAGCACAATGGTAAGTACCCACATGAGGAGATTCACCTCATAAATGTCAATCCATGGAGACATGAGGACCGGTATGAAGACCGTGAGCAAGTGAAGTGCACAAGTGCATGAGTGAAAGCACACAAGCATGCACACACATACACACACGTGCACAAGGTAAGAGCAAAGAGTGGAACAATTGAAGATCTTCTATTACAAAAGAACTCTCTTACAAAGCTGAAATCTACAACAAGCTACCCCCAAAAATGAGCTCTCCAGCCCTTTTTATAGTTTTTGAGTGGTTTTGACCTTGTCTAGGGCTTATTTGGGGGCTCAAACGGAGTCTAAAAATTATGAAAATTGGTAGGGTGATAGTTCTAACACTCTTCAAGCTCAAGGACTCCTCAGCTTGCACAAAATGGAGTTGCAAAAATGGAAAATGGTATTTACAATGGTTTTTAGTGATGAAAATCACTATTTTTATAGGAATTTCTTTTGAAAATTTGACATGTGCTTCTTGGAGCTCCCTACTTGCTCCTTCTTCTTGTGTATCCACTTCCTTGATGTGCTTCCATGCTTTGTCCTTGACCTTGAGCTTCAACACTCCCTCTCAAGCCTAACATGCTTGGTCTTCATTTCTCCTTGATTTCCTGCAATCCAATCATCATCTTGAACCTGTTCATCTTAGTTCCATCCAAAGATTTGGTTAGCATATCTACACATTATAGATTTGTAGACACATAAGACAATTTGATATCCTTGCTAAGTAAATTTTCTCTCACATAGTGATACTACACTTCAATGTGCTTATTCCTTGCATGGTATATGTTACAATCCTTTTGCGATCCCGCCATAGCACACAGAGATATGCGTTTTTTTTGTTCATCCTCCCAACCGCCGAGCTCTTCTTACCTATGATAATGAGTCATAGTCAATATCTCTTAATTCCTCTACTATATGACATAAGTCCTTGTTGGTGCCAAGTGGCATCTCTGCCACCTCACCCAAGAGGTGTTCTCACAACCCCCATGATGTGACATTTCCTTCCCCTTAAAAGCATTTTCGTCCTCGAAAATGTAGATGAAATGTCCGTAATAGTAGAAGAAAGTGCTCGGACTCCCCTGAACCCCATGTACTCTATGTACATGGTCATCTCTGTGTGTTGTTTCCCCATATCCTTCCCCTTAAGAGATCTCATATGAGATCATCTCAAAGGTGGGAAACCGTCTGAGTGGTGCCTACTATCTCCCATATACACTTCACCTCCAAACTATCACTCCCATAACATACTACATCATCCAAATGACCTAAGTCCATATGATGTATCCTCTATGGAGTAATAATATGAAAAGAAAGTGTAAAGTGCCAAACTTATAAGCTTGACTGTATCATAGTGGAGATAATAAACCATAAAATCCTCTGAAGTATAGAACAAAGTCCCATAACAAGTGACTTCAAACCCATCTAAGACTAAATGATAGATTGCCCTCATAACACTCCAGGTCTTCCTAACCTTGAGTGCAATCACAAGTAATAGTTTTGTCTAAACTACCTTGTGATCTATGCAAATCCATCATCTAGCTCATACATAAGAATTTCTTGGTAATAAAATGCAATATCTACATTTCTCCAACCGAGAAATCTGTGGTTTGTCATCCTTTACCATTGGACTAGGTTCTATTGGAAGAGCATCTATTGGCACTAGTGCAAACTTTAATATTTCTGTTCCCTGTAGTTTGCCATATGAATGCAGAAGCATTCCCTTTTGAGATTCAGATAATCCCTAAGTACCTATGCTCCTAACTGATGTTTACTCATCATACTCATGATGTAACACCAGCTAAGAGTTTGGTACCCTAATAGGTTAGATATATCTCTATCTCCTATAGATCCTAAAGAGAAGAGTCATAACTCTACTCCCAGTCTAACTAATGTCAATAACTAGATCATCTCATCTAGTTAAAGACCATCACTGGAGTAACATAATGGCTCCTCTCTAGAGTCTCCATGTGAGATTCAATCTAACCATTATGATTAACTGATCTCCCTCTTGTCTTTGATAGAAGAGTGCCACTTCTATTTAGACAACCAGAATGAGAAAGTGAAACTCTCTCCATGTCTATCTCTGTAATCTCTTCCAAGGAAAAGAGCTGTAGCAGTGGAAACTATTCCACTTTCCCTTTCCCTTTGAAAGAGATTCTGTTGAATCCATTTTCTCTACTCATCCATAGGTGAGAACATACACATAAGTTCTCCATACTTTTCCTTCCAAAATAGTGGAGAATCATACTCCCATATGAAGGAAATTATATTGACAAGTAGAGTAAACAAATTCCGTCTAAAATAAAGACTAAGAGATGTTTCCCAAACACCTCTTCTCTGTAAAGGAAAACATACTCTATTCTTCTCCTATGAAGAAATCATGTTTTCCTTTCCTTTTTCCTCTCTCAAAGAATAGGAGCTGAAGTGAGACCACTGAACTAAAGTGAGATCTATCATCGATCTCTGAGCTGATTCTCACTTTCCCCTTTCCTTAAAAGAGAAACTCATGAATTTATTTAGTCCTCTCTTCCGTAAGTAATGCATAATCCCTCATTACACTTATTCTTATGAAAATGGAAAACAGATTTCCCTTAACTAATGAAGGTGTATGTAGTGAAGAGTGGAGAAAATAAATTCCTAAGAAGGGTCAAAGCCCTCTACTAAAAATGGTCAGCAATGATGTGACATGATACCGTAAACATAGGTGTATCCATAGTAAAGAACTATCTCTGCCAACCATACTCTGTACATGGATCTATACGATCCAGTCAACTAATGGAATTATCTTTCCTGAAAACACAACATGAGTATGTGATATCCATGGTGAATAAATCACCTACCACATTCTCTACTGGAAGAATAAATCTTCCCATACTATGAAAGATAACTCCCAATCTTAAGGAGATGTCTACTAAGAGCTCTCCTCTGATTTAGTGAGACATGATGCCATGAATGATGAGTCCTTTTCTCCCTGGCCATAGAAGAAGAGTGCTCAAAGGGAAGTCGTTTCCACCGTCCCATACCAGTGAAAACTTCTTCCAATTCATAGTATCATACCTACACTAAACCGAATATATATATTCCATATAATGGAATATGTAGGTGGACTCCAACGAATCCCATATCCTATAATCATGTCAGTGGACTCAAATGAGTCCCATGTCCTCGAACTAGTTAGTTTGGTTCTAGTCAATGTGTGACAATGGATATCCCTTTCTGTTCCAAACCAACTTGTTCCTAGGTACAAAGACTAAGTCTAGGTACCTCTCTGCAGATCCCGATATACATATATATGTATTGGGTACCCCAACTATTCCTTGCTAAGGGATCTATGCTCTATACCATAGAGCTAGTGCCATACCTGTGGCCTTCCTAACCATCACTTGAATCACATACGCATCCGTCGATGCTGTCTCATGAAACCCATCTTTATGATCCCATCCATTTGGTTTCCTTAGTAGTGTAGCAAAAAATGCTTCACTACTTGCTCAAGTGATGTATATGAGTGAAACTAGTCACTCTTTGGGTATGCATCATGATACCCCATAGTCTCCTAATCATCATGTGAGACTCTTGTGAAGATAACTAAATCTTCACTAACTTGGAGATTATCCTAAATGTATCTCCCGAGCCTGAATGCAACTTCCTGAACCTATAGGATTGCTTGTGCACATTACTAGTGGTGAAGGTGTAGCTCCTTCCGTTAGCAATCCTATGGTCTAAATCCATAAGGATTATATATAGGGATCCTGCTACTACCGAAGTTGCCTTATATATAATACTCTGATGGTCCTAAGTCCATCAAATACATGCTTATAAGCATGCCTAAAACTTATTGATGTTTGCAGAAAGGGCATGCTAGGATGCCATAACACTCTTACCTAAAAGCAAGTGCGTATATAACGCCATGCGGTAAGAAAAATTTCGACAGCATTTCCCCAGGAAATGGAATCCCAAAAAAATTAAACCATAGCTCAGTGGCACTCAGGCCACCCAAAAACATAGGGCTTGATAGGCCCATGGCATGCACGCCATAAACTTATGTATGGATTCCATGACCTGCAAAAAAACAAAAGTATTTGCTAGCAACCATTCCCGGTGTTGCATAGCCATATGGTTTCTGTAATCTTCTTTCCTGCAAACAATCAAAAGTATACTTCCTGCATGTTGATCCATACTTTTAAGAGCTTAAACAATGATCAACACTTGATGTATGTAATCCCATTCATGCATGTAGATACAGACATGCCATAACATAAATAAAATGCCAGAAAGCATAAAATATACGTCCCTGAGTAGTCTGATTTTGGAATTGCATGCATCCAATCGCTCTCGATAAGCTTCGAGACCTCTGCACCTTCCTCCTCAGGTCCTAACATACACTTTGAAGTGTCCGAAAACATCGGAACACTCCCCAAAACATAAAATATGGTCAAGTGATTACAAAAATAATGCAAATTTAGCTCAAAAATGCATTAGTAATCCTTCTTTAGACCTGCAAAAATCACTTTAGGACCTGCAAATGTTCATAAACTGAAATATACACCATGTGCAAATAGGTCGAAGTGAAATTACTCAAATTGCCTTCCCGGTTTGAAAGATATGGCTCCCGGAAGGTAGTCGCCAAAACTGTTCAGACTTTGCAGAGCTGTTCAGACCTGCAAAAATACTTATTTTCCAAAATTTCTTTTCATGAACTGAAAGTAGACTTTGTGCTCTTCGAAACGAGCCGTAGCACGTCCAATTTGGAGTTTTCTAGCCCAAGATATGGCCATTCCAAGTGGGACATGCCAAACTAGTGGACTGTTGGAGGGGTTGGAAAAAGTGTAAAAATATGATTTTTGGGGTGCCCAAAAGCATTCTTCCATCATGCAAATCCTAAAATTCTCTCCATAACCTCAGAGAGTGGTATATGAAGATGCTTGAGCCATTTTTTACCTTTCCAAATCCTCCCTTTAAGCATGCTAATTTGCTCCCCAAAAGAGGCCTAAATCAAGATTTTTGCTTTTATACAAAAACTTGAATGGGAGCTCTTAGCAAGCTTTTAATCCACTCTAAATGTGGATTTCTCTTGGATTATATACAATAATCCATGGAAAGCCTTTAATTGATCTTTATTCCTACTCCCAAAAGTGGAGTTTGGCAAAACTTAACTTCTGAAATTTTCCAAAAAGTGCGGGAAGGGGGTCTTTGAGGAAGTAAAATTCCTTCTTCACTTATCATTTTGATGAATCTAATGATTCGCCTAAGAAGTCCATACACCATACTCTCAGTAAATATGCTTTTTCCGATCCATCCGTAACTATCGCACCTCTTTTTCCCTCTTCCAAAATGGGAATTTCTCAGATTTAGGTGCTGAAATTTTTGTCAAACTGTGATGGAAGGGGGTTTTGTGGAGCTTCAAACTCCCATCCAACTGAGGTATCTTATGGATTTCTTGATCTTGCATGGAATTCAATATGCTAGACTATAAGTGTGCATGGTTTTTTCCATAAAACTATGAAAAATACCTCCTCTTTTTGCCTTCCCAAAATGGCTATTTATCCAAAATAGCTCCTGAAATTTATGCAAAAATCATAAAAGTAGAGTATTTTAGAGATACTCTAAACTTGGCCTTCTTGTATTTGGAGGGAATCTTTGATCCTAGATGAGAATATATATACCTCATACTCTCCGTACATGTGATTTCCCTCCCGGATCTTGGCCTCCTAACAGTTCATGGTGCTTCTCGAAAATGCAAACCTCTCAAAATTGAAATAATAATACCTGTGATTAACATGAAGGTCCATGCCTGTAAATTTGAAATCAAGACCTTGGACAAGTCCTGGAGTATATGCTCTTCATTCGTAGACTCTTCATATGCAGCAGGTGCATCCCATCTCTCTCTTGCTTGTTACGGCACCAGCACAACTCTTGAACTTCATCTCCATTTGAAGTCATCTTCATTTGAGGTCTTGAATTTGCGAGTCTCGATTTGAATTCGAGTTCTACGATGGTTCATACATGACTCGCGGATGTGAGAGTCCTTTCTTCTTTGTTGAAGAAGGCAAAAGAACGTCGCGTGATCCCTCCCCTGTACAAGGAGCATTAGCCCGTCCAACAAGTGGCTGCTGTCATGTACAAATAGCTCACGGAGTCGGGAACTTGACCTGCTAGGCGGCCCTTATCAAATCGCACGCATATGTGTGCATACTCATTGCACATTTACACACAGCCCTTTCATGGCTTACGGGCGGAGCGATCAGACATTACACTTCTGCCCAAGCGCTCATCGTCATGAGGAGAGGAGAGTCCTTAGTCCATCACGAACGCTTGCTGTCTTGGATAGATGAGAACCCTCTCTTCCTGATGGCGAGGGTTCGAATCCTCTTCTCTGCAGCTCACGGAAGTGCACCCAAAATCCTCTGCTCTGATACCAGTGTTACAATCCTTTTGCGATCCCGCCATAGCACACAGAGATATGCGTTTTTTTTGTTCATCCTCCCAACCGCCGAGCTCTTCTTACCTATGATAATGAGTCATAGTCAATATCTCTTAATTCCTCTACTATATGACATAAGTCCTTGTTGGTGCCAAGTGGCATCTCTGCCACCTCACCCAAGAGGTGTTCTCACAACCCCCATGATGTGACAGTATATAGGATTAGCAGCTAAATTCAATGAGCTAGAATTATCTCCAAAGATCATTGGAGTATAAGAATGTAATCCCATGTTTGTGTAAAGTAGTTTAAGCCACATAACCTCTTGTGTTGCGTTTGCTAAGCTTCTATCTTCTACTTCAATTGATGGCAATGCCACAATTGGTTGTTTCTTTGATGACATGAAATTAGCTTTGAGCGTGCAAAAGATAAGTAGCCAAAAGTGCTCCTCCTATCATCTTTTGAGCCGGCACAATCTGCATCACAATATGGCTTAATATCCAAATCAGATGTGAATGGATAAGCCCTTCATTTTTGGTACCCTTTAGATACTTTAAGATCCTTTTGGCATCTTCTATGTGAGGTTTTCTTGGTGTATGCATAAATTGACTTAATGTACTTAATCCATAACATATGTACATTCCTTTGAGGGTTGCATAATTGAGACTCCGAACAAGCCTTTGATAACTTGTAATGTCTTCAAGTAGTTCTCCCTCATGAGAACTAAGGTTGTGATTCAATTCCATGGGTGTTCTTGCAACTTTAGTGTTGTCCATCTTGAATGTAACCAACATATCATGAGTGTACTTTCTCTGAGTAGTAAAGACTCCAGAATCTGAATATACAAGTTCTAATCAAAGAAAATATGTTAACAACCCAAGATCACTGACTTTAAACTCTTCCATCATCTGAGATTTGATTTTCTTGATGCCATTGGCATCATTCCTTGTAATGATAATGTCATCCACATAAACACATAGATAAATAACTTCTGGGTTAGTCTTCTTAATTAACAAAGAAGAATATGCTTTTCTAGCAATAAAACATTGATCTTGCAAATATGTGGCAAGGCTATGGTTCCAAGCTCTAGGAGCTTGCTTTAATCCATATAGTGCTTTCCTTAACTTGCATACATAATCTAGTGTGTCCTTGTTCTCATATCTTGGTGGTTGAGCCATGTAGACCTCTTTAGAGATCCATCCATTAAGGAATGCATTTTTAACATCTAATTGATATAAGTTCCAATTCTTTGAAGCAGCCATACTTACTAAAACTCTAATTGTTGGCATCTTAACCATAGGTGAAAAGGTCTCCTCATAATCTACTCCATGGGTTTAAGCAAAGCCCTTTGCTACTAGCCTTGCTTTATACTTGTTGATTGAACCATCCGAATTCTTCTTTACTTTGTAAATCCACCTAGATCTTATTACCTTCATGCTTGGTTTCTTGGGGACCAAATCCCAAGTGTTGTTCCCTTGAAGTGCTTCAATTTCCTCCTGCATAGCTTCTCTCCATTCTTCCTTCTTATTGGCTTCTTCAAATGAAGAAGGCTCCTCTGACATAGAATATGTAGCCATATATATAGAATGCTTGGTGACTAGTGATGTGTCATAGCCATACCTTATGGGTTTCTTGCTCTCCCTTTGAGATCTTCTAAGTGCTTGATTGGATGACTCTAGAATGTCTTCCAATTTTTTGAATTTTGTCTTGCCCTTGGACTTCCAAGCTTTGAAGTCAATCCATTCTTCATCTTCTGAGTTGACATCTTTTGATATTTGTGGTTCTTCTTGAGTTAGAGTTGGAAAATCACTTTTCAAGTCATAGGGTAGCTTTTTTTTTTCATGCAATCATCTTCAAACCAGGAGTTATTTTCATCAAATACCACATCCCTACTAACTGTAAATCCTTTGTTAGTGGGATTATACAACCTATATCCTTTCTAGTTTTGGTCATAGCCAATGAATATACATCTTTCAGCTTTTGGATCAATCTTTCTTCTAATCTATGAGGGTATATGTGCATAAGCAATGCACCCAAAGATTTTACAATGGTCTAGGAAAGGTCTCCTACCATTCAATGCCTCATAAGGTTTCATTCCATCCAAGGAATTAGATGGAAGCCTATTAATTAAGTATGTGGCTATGGAAGTAGCCTCTGCCCATAAGTAATTTGGAAGTTTCTTTTCATTCAACATTGATCTTGCAGCCTCTACTATTAGTCTATTTCTTGTCTCTGCCACTCCATTCTATTCAGGAGTGTACCTTGTTGTAATCCCTTTCTTTATGTCTCTGTCTTGTGAGAAGGAATCAAATTCATGTGAGAAATACTCACCACCTCCATCAAATCTGAGCCTCTTTAAGCTTCTGCATGTTTGATTCTCAACCAATGTCAAATACTTCTTGAAACAAGTGAAGAATTCATCTTTATGCTTCATAAAGTAAAGAATTGTCCATCTAATATAGTCATCTATGAATGAAACATAATACCTTGATCCTGAGATTGATGGCTCTTTGCTAAGATCCCACACATCTATGTACACAAGCTCTAGGTAGTCTTCATAAATGTATCCTTTTCTGTTGAATGGTTGTCTGTGTGATTTGTCAAATTGGCATGCTCCACATTTGTAAATCATGTGTTTCTTGGACACATTTGGAATGCCATGCATACTCTGATCCCTTCATATTTTCTTTAGTGTCCTTTCACCTATATGACCTAGTCTCTTATGCCATATCTCCAATTCATATAGAGTTTGATCTTTGTAATTGAGGAGAGCAATATTTTCGGTATCTTTAACTTCAAGTGTAAAGAGTTTACCAAATTTATCATCTTTTGTAATCCTCTTGAAGCCTTGTTGAGGGTCCTCCACATATGCTCCATGCCTTGTGAATCTAACCTGTAAGCCCTTTTCAACAATCTGCCCAATGCTGATTAAGTTTTTTGTTATGGTTGGCACATATAATACCTTACTTAAAAGGTTCATGTTACCATCAGATGCTTTAACATTTCCAATCTTCTTAACAGTGCCTAGTATCATCACCTGTCTGAACTTCATGCTTCCCTTTAGGTTCTTCAAGATCAAATAACAATGCTACATTGCCTGCTACATGCTTGGAGCAGCCAGAATCAATATAGAATAGATGCTCATCATTTTTACCTTGCTTGGATATCATGTTCATGATCAATAGAGAATCCTCTTGGTCTTCTGTATAGTTGTTGTAGTCTCTTCTACTTCTAAAGCCTCCTTGATAGTTGTTGTTGTAGGCTTGGTTGTAGCTATGATGGTAATTGCTTCCTTCATTATTCAACCTGCCTCTAGATTATCCATAGCCTCCTCTGTGGAAGCCTCTTCCTCTTTGATTCTTTGTGTTTTTGAAGCACTTATATGTGGTATGATTGGTCAAACCACAAATGTTGCAAGGTGAAGAGTTGTAGGATCTCCCTTTTCCTTGCTTTCCTCCTTTGCCCCTTCCTCTAGTACCTCTTCCTCTACCTGTGAAGTTCACTTGAGAGGTACTTGACTCTTCTTCATTCCTTTTACCTTTGCCTTTATCTTTACTCTTATTTTTATGTGTGTAAAGGGCAGAAGATTGATTACCTCTAGGGTTATCTCCATTATTGTTGAGCTTTGTCTCCTGTGTGAAGAGTTGCCCCATCAATGGGTTGAGGTCAAGCATCTGCATGTCAATATATAGCTCCGTTGCTGTAGTAAATGACTCCTACTTGTCATCAGCCTTGATGCCATTTATGATCTGCCTTACTGTTTGTTCCTCTTCTCTTTCTTTACCTATACTCCCAAGTTGGTCAGCCATATCCTTCATCTTGGTCACATAGTCAGCTACACTTTGTTTTGGTTGCTTCTTCAAGGTTGTGATATCCATCCAAAGTTAGTTGTTCCTAGCCCTTGTGTTTGATGAGAAGTATGAAGAAAGTACTTCCCAAGCTTTTTGGGAGGTATTGCAATTCCTAATATCAGGTAATAAGAAATCAGATATTGAGTTAAGTATATAAGACCTGGCTAGAGCATCCTTCATACACCATGTAGCTAGTCTTCCTTGCTCCTCTCCTATAGGTTGATATTTGCTTCTGAATATTGGCATTTGTTCATCTCCAGAGATGTACCCATACAAGCTTCTTCCTTGGAGATAATCCTTCATCCTTAGGGACCATGATGGATAGTTGCACTTATCCAATTTGTCAATGATTTCAATGATGGATATTCATCTCCCATTTTTCTTTGATGTTGCTCTAATACCACTGTGAAGGAGATGGTGGATAGATTCCAGAGATGAAGTGGTGCTGCAAATCCCTACTTCACACTAGTCAAGAACAAGTTGAGAAGTGTAAAGTAGACCTCTTGAGCCCTCCAAGAACCACAAATAACCACTTAAATGATTTGGAGTATTATCCTAAAATCAATATATCAAAATAGATGAGTAGGAGATTTAACTATGAGCTAAAACTTGTTATTTTGGTTTCTACACCCGCTCAATAAAATGCATAGTGCTCTTAACCTGCTAGCAATTGATGAAATTCATTTTGTGAGTATCTAAATAACTTAGATAGCTATTAATCACAAGTTATTTCACTTGAAATGATCAGTGTACATGAAGAATTATGTTTAGCAAATTAGATGACCATTCCGACATTTTTGGGCTTCTATAGTATGCGGACACGTGAGCAGAGTTTTGAAGATATCTCAAGATTGACTAGTGCAATGACAATGAAACTTTGTAGCAAAAAAACTGACAATATGTTGAATCTATACCACTTTAAATCACATTAAAGGATCAAGTATGCACTGAGAACCAAGTCTAAGAAGTTCACTATTATGAGATGATAATGATAGAGAAGAGAGGGTGAGATACGATCAATGTATATGTATTAAATCACATAGAGTTACAAGGAGATTGGCAATATATAATCACACAATGTGAGGGTAGTGATGGAGCTATAGGATGAACTCACTAAGAACTATAGATTCCTCTCAAATGATCTCCCAATCGGGTTCATTTCACGTGATATTTTGACCCATCTTTTAGAGCTAGAATTGGATCCATTTTTTTGAACTCAAATTCAAGCTCTTACCATAAAGTGAATCCTAAACTTTAGGACTTGCTTTCTCGTCAATCACTTACCAAGTGATTCATGATTTGATTCCTCCTAACTCCACGTGAGAGTAAGTGCAATTAACATATGCACTTTTACAAGGATAAAAGTAAATGCTTTTTACAAGGGAATAGTCATATGTGACTTTAAATGACTATATGAAGTGAATGCTAATTGTCTAGGTATGTAGGCTTGGAATCTTTTGTACCAATGGTTTAACCCTATTGGATGACCTTACATCACCATTAGGTGGTAGGAATATCCTCCTCCTTGGTTTATATGCTTTAAATCCTAGAGTTTCTATTTTTCCATTATCTTCATCACTTGTAGGTTCCATGTCTACACATCGATGGTGTTCGTCATTTTCCTTTTCCTTTCCTTTGCTAATTTCTTCACGTGAATGAGATTCATTCCTTGTCCTTCCATGCTAAGATGATGTAGTACTCTCTCTGATGGTGTGCTTGAAGTGGTTGGACCACTCATTTCTATTCTTTGTTGCTGCTCTTTGAACCTCTTCTCAGCTTCATATGCATGATCAACATGTAACACATATTTGCTACCATAACAAGGTAGCAACTAATCAAATATTACATCCCTAGACACATTAAGCTCTTTGGTGCAAATATTATAGCATCTAAAACACTTTTTCTCTTAAGACTATCCAAGAAATATACACCTATCTTCCTTCGGGTCTAGCTTGTGTCTCAATTCTTGAGGTATGTGAACATAATACACACAACCAGATAATTTGAGATGTAAAAGGTTGGGTTTTTTACCACACCAAGCTTCATAAGGTTTCACTCCATGTACTCTTGAGGTTGGACATCTATTCCTAATGTATATGGCTATATTTGTTGCATCAATCCAATAAGACTTAGGAATATTCATTTCATTTAACAAAGCTCTAGCCACTTTTTTCTATCTATCTGTTCTTCCTCTCTGCCACCCCATTTTGTTGAGGTGTATACCTGCAAGTGAATTTCCTTTTGATGCCATGTTCATGTAAAAAATCTAAAAATTCATTTGAAAAATACTCTCCCCCTCCATCCAATCTGAGAGTCTTTATATACTTCCTTGTATGAAGCAGTAAAACACCCCTTTGTCCTTGACTTCATGCAATACATCCAAAGAAAACTTGAATGATCATCTATAAATGTGACAAAATATCTATTATCTCCAATGGATGGCTCCTTTGCAGGTCCCCATACATATGTGTGTATGAGACTCAACACTTCATTGCTCACATGTGCTCCCTTCTTGAATGGCAATCAACTTTGTTTCCCTAATTGACAAGCATGGCACAAATGTTGCATAATATTATGAGATATAAGATTAGGTAGAACACTCACCAAGACCTTACTTTTCATGTCCTTCATCCTTTGTAAGTTTATGTGCCCAATTCTGTTATGCCATAAGTCGATTTCTGCAATCTATCCAATTGAAAGGTAGACAATGTGAGGGGTTGATGGCTTTACCTCCATGGTGAAGAGTTTTCCTTGCTTTTTTCCTTTTTTTGTGAGCTTTTAGTCCTACATGGGGTCTTCAACAAAACATCCTTAATCATTGAATCTCACCTCATAACCTCTTTCAACCATTTGACCCACTGAAACCAAGTTCTTGGTGATGGTTGGCACATGCAACACATCCTTCAACACCTTGGAGCTTTGAGATCCATCAATGCAACATCTCCCACATGTCTAATCTTGTTCTCTATGTCATCCCTTGTGTCTACATGTCCTTGAGTGATGGGTGAGTGTAAATTAAAGAAATGATCTTTATTGCAACACATATGGTTGCTACAACCACTGCCAATGTACCATGTAAAATCTGAATTTACTCTTTCACTTGACCCATACCTCATAAGAAAGTTCTCATTTTCTAAATTTGTTGAAGTACTAACATAGTTACCATGCTTCATTTTGTATCCTTGATTGCTTCCTCCTTTGTACTACCAATCTCTTTCATAATTGCCTTGTTTTCCACAATTTTAGCATTCTCCATTGGATGTTTCGTCTTCCTCCTCTTCCTCTACTACTTCCTCTTCCTCTTGATCCATAGCTTTTGTTGGAGCCCTCTTGGTTGATTGAGATTGAGTTTGACCATCCTCTCCCTCTGCCTTGAGAGTTTTGTCCACCTCTTTTGCCTTTGCCTCTACCTGCATAACTTGGGCTTGGCTACCCTTTGGTTGTGAACCTCTTGGTTCATCTCCTAATTCACCATCAATGTGATTAAATGATCAAATTCTGGTAGGGAATCCCTCACATAAACTGATTTAGTGAATGCTTTCCACCTTTCATCCTCTCTCAAGCCATTGAGAGTGTACGTGACAAGATCGTCATCTTTGATTTCCCTCCCAATTGAGCCTAGGGCATATGCAACTTCCTTAATGTTCAAAATGTACTCATTTATGTTAGTGCTTGGTGCTTTTCTAAGATTATTCAGCTCATTGTTGAGCTGAATCTTCCTTGCCTTCATTGATGAAGAGAGAAACCTCTCCAAGGTCTCCCAAACCTTCTTGTATGTGTCCAAGTCTTGCATACCTATCACACTATTGCTTATGTGTTGGGATAGAATGAATATGACTATCCTATCCCTTTCTATCTATTCATTAAGAGCCTTTACCTGCCCTTGAAGTGGTGGATCATGTACATGAGCCATTGGCTCCGTGGTGCTCACTAATGCCCACAATCCTTTGCCCATAAGGTAGTTGCTAACTCTAAATTTCCATGGTTGATAATTGCCTTCTCTAACTTTTCTATTTGTGCATTACACTAAGCCATAATGAGTTCTAAGATGCTCCTCTAGCTTCTCCTCAAGTGTTTTTATGCTTTAGAAAGTGAGGATATTATTTTTTGAAGCTTGTCCCTTGCTAACCTTTGACTAGTTGAGATATCGATCGACATAGCCCCCTTTTGATGTCTTCTTGCTTTGATAAGTCCTCCTTGTGCTTCCATGAGTTGTCTTGATCCATTCAAGTCTTCAATATGATGTTTAATAATGTATCCAAGCCTTCAAAATGATCTGATACCACTGATGGGGGATGATTCTAACACCCCAATGCAACAATGGAAGATGGCTACCCTCCACCAGGCACAGAAGCAATGATATATGCTCAGTGTTCTATAAGTTTATCTTCACATGTTTGGAGACTTAAAACCAAACTCTGGAGACTTAGAGTAGACTCTAAGAGCTACCCAAAAAGCTTTAAATAATCCCAAATGGATATTCCGCCTAGGAGAAACATCCGAAAAATAGGCTACCTGTTTGCAACACTCTCTGCTTATATGCAGATATATAACTTCACAAACTTTGTGATTTCTCGCAAATCACTCAATCAAAGAACTTGAAACTTTAGCAAACTTTGGGGCACTATATGAGAGACCAAAGAAAGCTTGAAATTAATGAGAATGATTACAATGAGAGAGAAAACAATGCTCCCCAATCTGGTATAATTAGATTTGGAAAAGCCTAACTACATCTCTAGATAGAGAAGAGCAAAATCATGAGAAAATGAAGTAAGCAAGCAAGGGGGTTGCTTGCTGGAGTTTATGAATTTTCTAATTGAAATGGGAAACTTATGGAATAGATAGAACTCAATAAACAAAGATACAATGGTGCTTATATAGAGTTTTACTTTTCCTACAATCTAGCTAACCACCCTCTAATCAGTGTAGGTGCACTTTTTGGTGGGTGATTGATGGGAGTTGAATTTGATTGATTTTGGTGGAGCCTCTAACTTGATTCCATGACTTTGGGCCTCTTTTTTCATTGGTCCACTTGCAAAAATCATGGATGAGTCCTTTTGCATTGTTGAGACTTGATTTTCAACACAAGTAACATGAAGTAGGAAGATCCACCCAAGGCTTGTGTAGGAATTTTTCTGCACAAGTCAGCATGCACCAAATCTAGAGGATAGCTTGCCCTCTTCTTGCTTTCTTGTGGAAATTCCTTCCTTTGTTGCTTGCCCATCATGGAAGCTTCGCATGGTTCCTTTGTTTCTACAATCGATGGTAGGTGTGCAACCATACGCTATGATGCATCTCCTTCAATATAGGGTATCCGATGTGGCCGAATCTCTCATGCCATAGCTTACTTGTGCCCATGCTTGTAGTGACTGTAAGAGCACACAACTCATACAGGTTGTTCCTCCCTATTCCAATCCCAACAATGTTGTTGTCACTATCCATAGTTTTAGCTCCTATCTTACTGAAAGATACTTCATGACCTTGATCAGTTATAGAAGCTACTGGAAGTAGATTTTGTTTGATTTGTGGAACATACAACACATTTTAAATTTTTTTAACATCCCCATTAGAGTTAATGAAAGAAACTGTACCTTCACCCTTTGGGGGATCTCTTGCATTGCTGCCTACCTTTACTATTATGGGTTCTTTTAGAGGTTGTAAGGAATTATAAAGCTCTTTCTACTCGTGATGTGATGAGGTGCATCTATTCCTAAATCTTCAATGGAGAAGCATACCTCCTCTATTGTAATAAATAACTCAAGCTTTGTTTTTCTTGTGTTGGTATACTCCTTGCCCTTGCCACCTTTTGAAGAGTTATTCTTTTCTTCTACCTTCTCAATGTGATAGTCTTGGACTCTGTGTCTTTTCTTCTTGCAATGAAAACACTCTCCCTTGAAGTTCTTTTTGTTCTTCTTCTTTTTGTCTCCATCTGTTAAAGAGTCCACTTTGCCTCTTTTGGCATTTGCTGTGAATGTAGCATCTCCTATGCTGCCACTACTCCGTGCCTTAAGCTGCAACTCCTCCTCCGTGAACAAGGCACTAAATTCTTCAAAGGTTAGTGGTCGAAGCATGATTTGCGTATTAAGAGCAGTTACCAAACCATCAAACTTAGGTGGACAGATGCGAAGCATGATTTGTGTATTAAGAGCATGACTTTTGTACACTTACTCTTCCCATTGGATCTTGTAGATTCTTTATGAAAGTGGTAAACACCTCTACAGTCTCCCCATTAGAAAACCTTTTTGCTACTAGCTGATTCTCAAAGTTTTGAATCCGTGTTTGATTATGAGTTTCATATTGATTTCTCGATATGTTCTATGCTTCACACACCTTGGTAGTATGCTAAATGAGAGTCAGAAAACTATCAATAATACTTGTAACTAGAGCACAGAGTGCATCTGCATTTCTACATTTCCAAGCACGTAGAAGATCAACATGAGGAGGAATCATTTGACCAAGATTATTTGGATCAGGTGTTTCTCGGGCTCATGATCAGTCCCAAGAATAGTCTCTAGAAGCTCATATGAATCAAGGATAGAAGTGATTTTAAGCTTCCAAAAGGTGTCATTCGTACCATCAAGTTTACCTTTCTTGAAGGCTAGTGGTTGTATCTACAACTTTGGGATGATTGACATCATTTCTACTCTTGTCTGTGCTCCACCTACTCCACCTACCCCTTGACATATTCTCTCTTTTGTCATTGAAACCTCTGTGTTTTTGCTTTTGCACCATTGAGAGCCTTCTTATCTCTTATACCATGTAAGAAAATAATGGCAAAGTGAAATAGACCAATAGACAGAGTTGAGAGAAAAATATAGACAAAAATTGATATAGACTGAGAGATAGAGAACTTAAATTTTCAGATTGGCGAGTGCAATGCAGTTACAATGATGGTGATATCCACCCATGCGCTCCTAATGTGCAGCATAGATGGTGATCTAGATAGACTCTAGATGAAGGGCCTACTAGTGTGCAATGCTATATAAAGCTCAACCTGGGCCATGCTTATATAACTTTTACAAGGGGAGTCGGTATAGATAAACATAGTCAGGAGATACAAAATAGTCGACAAAATATATAATCCGACAATATCTCCACGACCAGAAGTCCTACCATCTCGGCCCTATGGGCCAAGGGGATAGTCCCCCAGACCCCGCAGAAGGGGGCAAACCCCCTCTGCACTCCCCCCATTAAGGTTCTATTGAGAAATCGTGTGACACCACATGGCATTTATTTTTGCCTTGAATGGAAACCCAATGGCATGTAAGTTTATGCTTACCTAACCTAATGGTTAGGCTCACAAAGACCATCTATAACAATCAATGGTTACACATAGACCTCATCTAACTTAGAAGTTAAGGTTTCACAAATGTCCGAACTCTCACAATGGCTTCTCCTCATAATGGGGGCCTTACAACTTAGTTTTCTCCAAGGCTTACGACTAAGGCGGCGACTAAGGCGGCGACTAAGGCGGCGACCAAGGCATAGACCTTGGCATACCTTGTCATCCGAGTCACCGAAGTCACCGTTGGCGCCGTTGGCTGCGCGCGAGGGAGGACCTCAACGATCAAGGAATATAGAGGTTCCCGGTACTTCCCAGGAGGTCACCCATCCCAGTACTGTTCCCCCCAGAGCTCGCTTAACCGCGGCAATCTCTTGCCACTAAGCTACACTCTTGTGGTGTTTGAAGAAGGGGAAAGACTAAGGTTGGCATTACCTTGAACAAGTTTTGGTCCCTCAAAGCTTCATTTTTGCTTTTAAAGCCTATTTCTGAAGCAATTTTGGGGTGTTTTTGGAGCCATTTTGGAGTACTTTCGCACGTAGTTCTCTTCACACAGGTCCAAGAACATCAAGAAGAGTGTTCCTTGTACTTCTCAGACAATAAATATCAACCTTTGGGACTGTATTTTCAGCCACACTCGTAAAACTACAGGTTTCTCGAGGGGTTTTCAGTTTTGGTGGGAGCAGTCGCTGCAAATTTATGCAGGTTTTTAAAGCCTAAAACATCAGAGTTGACAGACACTTGCAGGTGTTATTGGCTAGTTTTTTGGGCTGTGTATTCAGCCTTTCAGTGTCATTTTACTGCATATATTGAGCACATACACACCATGTACGCTTCTGTGGATACCGCTTATGTACGTCCATGTGGGCATTGATATAGCGGTTACGTTCTTTGCATAAAGCCTTTTACGTTTGATAAAGAGGGTCGTGGTGAGGTTTTCTTAACTGGGAGACACCCAGATGTCGGGGTCTCTTCGGTGATGCAGGTGGAAGACTTACCCAGCCTCGCCATAGGAGATGTATGATAGTTGTTCATAGGTGCTCGATAAGCCTAGTTGGCTTCTATTGGGTAACTGATTACATGCAGTGGAGTCAGTGATTCACTATGCAGGTAGACATGTTAGTACTTGCAGTTTTATGATACTTTGACACTGGTCATATGCTAATTTTGCAGAGGATACTCTGGCAAAATTTTTCCAGATTTCTGGTTTAGTCAACTATATAGTGGTCGATTTACTCCTTGATACACTTATTTGTTGGTGTTTGGACTCTTCTAGCTCCATTATCATTCTATTCAGTTCTCTACGATCATGGCATCAGAGGTCTCAGGCACATCCGGTGGATCAGGGTCTAGTGCTAGCGTTCCGAGGAGGAGCTATAACTTGCAGGGCAAAGACCATTTTGAGATCCGAAATTTTGATGGCACAAACTTTGCTCTATGGAAGAATCAGATTAAAGATGTGCTGATTCAAAGAAGGCAATGGAAGCCAGTAAATGGGATTTCAAAGAAGCCTGCTGACATGGATGAAGATGATTGGGATGAGTTAGATGAAATGGCCAGGTCTACCATTCGCTTGCACCTAGCAGATAATGTTTACTTTACAGTATTAGACTGTGAAAGTGCAGAGGAGCTTTGGAAGAAGTTATGCAATACATATGAAAAAGAGACGGCATCAAATAAAGTATATCTGATGAGAAAATTATACGACCTTCGTATGAAGGACACAGATAGTGTTGCTGCTCATCTAAATGAGTTTGATGCCATATTCTCCCAGTTACAGGCTCAGAAAATGGATATGGACAATGAAATGAAAGCAGTATTGCTGTTATGCACCCTGCCATCATCATGGGATACATTTTGCACAGCTATTAGCAATAGTGCACCAGGTGGTAAACTCGTCTATGATGACATATGTGGAGCACTCTTGAGTGAGGAGATTCGTAGAAAATCTATGGTTGGCACTCAGAGTGGAGATGCATATAATGTTCGTGATTCTTACCAAGGAAAGAATCAACAATGTGGCAGGAGCAAGAACAAGGAAAAGAATGGTCAACGGAATAAGAGCAGAAGTAAATCAAGGAAGAGGGATATTGAATGCCATTATTGTCATAAGAAAGGACACATGAAGAAAGACTGTTATGCATTAAAGAATGCTAAAGGTAAAGGACAGAATGTTGATGGGCATGTTAAACAGTTACCTGCACCATCTACTTCGACTGTGAAGATTGAAGAAATTAATGCTATTTCTGATGATGCTGATGTGTTGACACTTGATAGTACTGTGCCATCTGAGGCACTTATGGCTGATTCTCTTTCCCACACCTGGCTGCTAGATTCTGGTGCTTCTTTCCATGTGACACCACATAGAGAATGGTTCTCTAATTATGCAGCAAAGTCTCTTGGTACCGTGAGACTTGGTGACTCTTACCAGTGTGATGTTGTGGGGATTGGAGATGTGGTTGTGCAGTTCATTGACGGTTCAAAATTTACTATGCATAATGTACGCCATGTACCTCAGTTATCACGCAGTTTGATGTCAGTTGGTCAACTTGATGACCTTGGTTACAAGGTGGTCTTCTATGCTCAGTCCTTTCGTATATCAAAGGGCAATATGGTTATTGCAAAAGGAAGGAAAGTTGGCTCACTTTACCCTTTATTTGTATCACAGAAAGAACACTTGTTAGCTGTTACTGAACAGCCTATGGCTTGTATTTGGCATGGTCGTTTGGGCCATATATCTCGTAGTGGAATGGAAAATCTTTCTCGTTCTGGCTACTTACCTGTGTTATCTTTCTCTGATTTTTCATTTTGTGAGCATTGTCAATATGGAAAGCAAACCAGAAATGTGCATAAAACGCACATTGACTCTTCAATTCAGCCTTTAGATCTTGTTCATACTGATGTGTGTGGTCCTATGCCCACTAGGTCCTTAGGTGGTTCTCTTTACTTTGTTACTTTCATAGATGATGCTACTAGAAAAGTCTGGGTATATCCTATCAAATCGAAGGATGATGTATTCCCTACTTTCAGAAAATGGCTTGCTTCAGTTGAGACTGAAAAAGGAACTAAGCTTATGGCTTTACGTTCAGATAATGGGGGTGAGTATACCTCACATGAATTCAGCCTTTTCTGTCAGTGTAGAGGGATTCGTAGAGAGTTTACAGCTCCTTATACTCCAGTACAGAATGGTGTAGCTGAGAGGATGAATAGAACTATTCAAGATAGAGTAGTCTCTATGTTGCATCATGCAAACCTCTCACAAGGTTTTTGGGCAGAAGCAGTATTGACTGCAGTTCATGTGATTAACCTTTCACCTAGTACTGCCAAAGGTCTGAAAGTGGCACAAGAGTTATGGACAGGGAAACCACCATATTATGATCATCTTCGAGTTTTTGGGTGTGAAGCATATGTTCATATACCCAAGAATCTTAGACAAAAGTTGGACCATAAGTCAAAGAAATGCATTTTTCTTGGATATGGTCGAGAAGGACAATTTGGATATCGCTTATGGGATCCTGAAACACGGTCAGTGATCAGAAGTAGTGATGTCATTTTTAATGAGTCTAAGATGCATAAACAGCCGATTAAGGAGGTTGAAGTGAGAAGAGTGGTGTTTGAGGATACTAGTCCTCCGGTTAGCATGCATAAAAATGCTGCACATAGGGATGTTCAAGAGAATGTTCATTCAGATCAGTCTGCACATGTTCCTGTTCAGCAACCATTGAGACGTTCTGCACGTGTCTCATATCCACCTGATAGATATGTTCCAGGTTTAGATTTTGTTATGCTAACAGATGCCGGTGAGCCCTCTTGCTACAAAGAGGCTATGCAGACAGAGGATCATGTCAAGTGGGAGCGTGCCATGAAGAGTGAGTTGGATTCTATTCACAAGAATGGTACTTGGGACTTAGTACCTTTGCCAAAGGGAAGGAAAGCTTTACCATGTAAATGGGTATATAAGCTGAAATTCACATCAGATAGTGCTTCTCCAAAATATAAAGCACGACTTTTTGCAAAGGGTTTTAAGCAACAACATGGTGTTGATTTTGAGGAAATCTTCTCCCCAGTGGTCAAGATGACTACTTTGCGCATGTTGCTTGGATTCGTTGCAATGGAGGACTTAGAGCTAGTCCAAATGGATGTGAAAACAGCTTTCTTGCATGGAGATCTTACAGATGAGATCTATATGGAACAACCAGAGGGTTATGTAGTTCCTGGCAAGGAAAGTCTAGTTTGTAAGCTCAAGAAGAGCTTGTATGGACTTAAACAGTCTCCTAGACAATGGTACCAAAAGTTTGATGCTTTTATGAAGTCCCAAGGCTATTCTCGGAGCAATGAGGATCATTGTCTCTACACAAAGAGATGTTCTGATGGCAGCTTGATATGCTTGATACTTTACGTCGATGATATGTTGATTGCTGGGAAGTCCTCTTATGATTTGTCAATTCTCAAAAAGAAGTTGAGTCAGACATTTGATATGAAGGATTTGGGGGATGCCAAACATATTCTTGGCATGCGCATTACTCGTGATAGGAGTAAAAGATGCATATACTTGTCTCAAAGTGAGTACATATCCAAAGTACTTCATCGATTCAATATGCAGGGTGGAAAGGCATTGAGTACACCTTTACCCACATATGTGAAATTGAGCAAGGATGACTGCCCCAAATCAGATGAGGAAAAGGAATTCATGACCAAAATTCCCTATCAGTCTGCTGTTGGTAGTCTCATGTATGCTATGGTAGCTACGAGACCAGACATTGCATTTGCAGTGGGAGTTGTGAGCAGATATATGTCTAATCCTGGCAAGAAACATTGGGAAGCGGTCAAAATGATTTTGAGATATCTGAGTGGCACTAAGGACAAGTGTCTATGCTTAGGTAGAGGGAAAGCATCCATTATTGGTTACACAGATTCTGACTATGCTGGTTGTGTAGACAATCGTAAGTCTACATCAGGGTACATTTTTCATTTTGCTGGAGGTGCTATCTCTTGGAGATCTCGTCTTCAAGAATGTACAGCTGTTTCCACCACAGAAGCAGAGTATGTTGCAGCAAGTGAGGCATGTAAGGAAGCATTGTGGCTTTCTCGTCTTGCTTGTGATATGGGTTTGCCTCAGCATGTACCTCACTTGCTCAGTGATAGTCAGAGTGCCATTGCTTTGGCTAAGAATCCGGTCTATCATGCAAAGACCAAGCACATTGAGGTGAGGTATCACTTCATTAGAGATTGCTTAGCCACTGAGAGCATTATTCTTGAGAAGGTTCACACTCGAGATAATGCTGCAGATGCTTTGACTAAAGCTCTACCACAGGATAGCTTTCGACACTGTTGTCACTTGATGGGGGTTACTTGATTCTTGATCTTACACAGTCACTTGTATACTGTGTAACATGCCCATCAGGTGGGAGGTATAGTTTGTATACTTACACTCAGGTATTCTTTATCATTCTTTCTTTTTTCTCCCATAGTTACTCTGGCCATATTGGCCTTTAGTGGGAGATTGTTACCGTTAGTGTCCATGTGAAAGGCCAAATGGCCACCGGACACTTCTTTGTATATGTTCTTTAATAAAACATATAGTGGCCTGGTCAGTCACAGACTGTAAGTTCGACCGCATTTGTAAGACCTAAGAAGTCTGTCTTCGTGCTCCCTGTGTACTGCGTTTTTGCGTATTGTACAGCACTGTGCGGAGTACTGTGCGTGGCGACCGGAGCTCGGTTTTTCTACTTTGAGCATATCGTCGTGGAGCTCTTGAGAAGGAGAGTCCAGTGTGGTGCACGCCATCGAAATACTTCACATTTGGGGTTGCTTGAGGGTGGAGTATTGAGCATATCTAAAAGAACATAGAAAACCAATTCATAAAAAGCATACCCATTGTACTCTTACACTTTTTTCCAAATTAACCCAAATACCTTAATATGCTAATACCAACCCCTTAATTTCATATGGTTATTATGAAATTTTATCTCAATACATAAACCTACTTATCAATTTTGTTACCCCAAGATTCTTTTATGTCTAATCTATATAATGAGTTACCTGATTGAACATCTAAATTATCCTCATGCCTAATATTCGTTTAATTTACATAATTTGACTATAATACATTGCTTTTCAAGTATGAAGAGAGTGCCTTCATAAAATTTTAATATCCAAATAGAGTTTTTTTCCATTTTGACAAAGAATCCCTTCTTTGTAAGATTAATGATACAAGCCCGTTTAGGAATTAGGCATTAGGACTCATATAAATTACGCTTTACAAGACATCTTTTGATAATCTCTTGATAACTTAGTTTAGATAATCTCTAATGGATTGCTCATCCCTTAAGAATAGTCCATAGTATGTTTGCTAATCTAAAAGTATCTTCATAAATATTTTCATTTTCAAATATCTCAATGGTATAGGATTTATTTGAGGTATTACAATTTTTTATAAAACACAATGAAGATTCTAAGTACCTTTACCTTCTAGCACATAGGCGAAAAAGGAATCGATGTAAAAAACTACTTTTCAACCTATCTCTTCAAAATAAGTTTGACACTTGTACTTAATAAAACTATTTTATAAACATAAAACATAATCTAAGTAACATATGGATCTAGACACACTTTAGGAACTATGTTTTGGGGAAGTGGAAAATCCATAACAAGGGAGCAAGCCATAGAACTTGCCTTTCAATTCCTCACACTTATTCCAACTAGAGCTTTGTTTTCCGATAGCGGCAAGTAACAAGCTAGTCTTTTGCAGTATGTTGGGATCCTACCTTTGAATTATCTACCATTATGGTTTCTCATCATGACTCGAAATGTATTTACTCAAGAAGATGTTTTTCTCTTGTAACCTCCCAAAAGATTAGATGGAATCTATTGTTATTTATTGGAGTGTAAGGTCTTTTGAATTGTAATTAGAATGGAACCTCAAAATTCATTCATTAACAAAAGTCTCTTTGTACTCCAAAAAAGTTCTTACCACATTCATATTTTCGATTGTATTTTCAATTTTCTAGTTCTATATTAGTGCAAAGTTTCTTTCTGTGGAAAGAACTCTTAGAACGCAACTCATACGCTTATAACCATATTTATTTTTTGATTAAAACTAAAATGGTTCTCTCTCTCTCTCTCACACACATACACACACAATATATATATATATATATATATATATATATATATATATATATATATATATATATATATATATATATATATATATATATATATATATATATATATATATATATATATATGTATGTGTGTGTGTGCACATGTGTGTATGTATGTGTATATATAGTAAATAGAATGCCTCGTAAGTAAGATTCATCTCCTTTTGTACTTATAGCTAGCATCATAGGTAGATTATTCATTCCTACTTTTGAGTTAATGGAGGGTTATCTTAGCATATACATACAAATTAGTATTGTTTTTTCTTATCCATGTTTTCCATGTGGATAAGAAGAAGTACATGAATTATATTCTTTCATAAATGTTTGCATTTCCTTGCTCTTAAAAGCCCATCCAAGAAAAAAATTTAAGTTTGATATTATAGTGACTTTTGTTTGTACTTATTTCAGCCCTATCCTTTTCTTTATATTTTTTTTTACTCTATAGGAACCCCTTCATTTAGCTTATAGTACTTCAAATTTAGAATGATAGATTATGTTTTTATCTTCACAAACCTGTGTTTGCTTTTCCAAAACAAATGTCTCTTTTGTCATGAGGAAGAAGATAAGGGAAGAGAGCTCACTCGCACACTCTTAGGCTCAATGATGAGCACATGCTGGGATTGAGGCAAGTAAGAATGATCTTCTTCTTCTTGTATTGCATAAAAGGAATATACAAGAATGACCTAATACAACAGTATAACTAGTGCAATATATAAAGAACAATACATAAGGAAAAACCCAATGTCCGTGAATGAGAGTTGGAAAGAAACAAGTGTGCCATCATTCTCGATAGATGAACCTAGTAAAGCTCACTGAAGTATCCCTGACATATATCGGTGTGACCACTATACATGTCAAAGAAAGGAAAAAATGATACATTTCATCCTTGATTATCATATGTGGATCTTGATATCTCAAATTTCCCCCTCAAGCTCAATGTCATGTTCTCTAATCCAAGCATCTTCCGAAACTTCTTTAGCTTCTCTGTTGCAAGTGCTTTAGTGAAAATATCAGCAACCTAATCAGCTGTCCTCACATAAACAAGTTCAATATCAGCTGCTAATATTTTCTTTTGATGAACTGAAAATGTACCTTGATATGCTTTGTTCTAGCATGAGAAAATAGTTGAATACTGCTAAGATTATCACAATAGATGATGATAGACTTTTTCATTTCCACACCTAAATCTGCAAGTAGCATCTCTAACCATGATGCTTCACATGTTTCCCTTGCAACACCCCTCTGTACTCAACAAAGCAATAGTGGGTTGCTTCTTGCTGCTCTATGTAATATCTACACTCCCAAGTGAGAATATAAAGACAATAGTAGATCTTCTATCTAGAATATTACCAGCCCAATCCGCATCGGTGTATCCATGGACCTACAAATCTACACCAACTTCATAAAACAATACATAATCCAAAGTAGCACTCACATAATGTAGAGTGCACCTCAGAGCATCTAATTTTGTTTCCTTGGAATTTGCACAAATTGACTTTCAATTCCAATAGTGTAGCTTAGATTAGGCCTTGTAATTATGAGATACTTCAAACTTCCCACAATTTTCTTGTACATAGTAGCATTTTTCAATGCTTCACATGATGTAGTATCCAACTTCAAATATTGGTCTAATGGCATAGAGATTAGCATACCAAGCACGAGGGGCTTGTTTAAGCCCATACAAAGCCTTTTGCAACCTACAAACATATATTGGGTGCTTTGAATCTTCATATGCTTGTGGCTAGTCCATGTATACTTCTTATTGTAACTCACCATGTAAGAAAGCATCCATCACATCCATCTGATGCAAAGTCCACCCTTTTGCCATAGCTAAAGCAAAAACCTCTTTGAGAGTAGACATTTTAGCTACAAGGCTGAATGTTTCCTCATAATCAATGCCATATGTTTGTGCATATCCTTTTGCTGCCAATCATGCTTTGTACTTTCTTATGTTACCATCAACATTGTGCTTTACCTTGTAAACCCACTTGCAGCCTATGGGTTTCTTTCCTTGCAGCAATGGAACCAGCTTGCATGTTTCACTTCCATAAAGTGCAGCCATCTCCTCATCCATAGCTTTTTCCAAATCTCCATTTCCAATTGCATCTTCAAAGCAAGAAGGTTCAAAATCTTGTATTACCTTGGTCATGTAGGCACAATGACGAGCCATGTAACTGTCATACATCAATCCTTGCATTGAATTTTGCATCCTTCTAGATCTTCTTGGTCTTGGGTCACTTCTCCATGAATCATTTGCATGTGCCTTTCTTACTCCTGGAGACTTCATATAGCGCATTCCAAGTTCCTCATCACTCCTCTTTTCTGAACTTCTTGAATCTCCATCAATGTCTTCAAAAGCTATAGATGTTTTACAACCAACATAAAGTTTTTCTTTACCTTTTTTCAATGTAGTTGATGAATGCATCAGGTCCACTCAAAACTTGAGATTGCACATGATTTTTAATAATTTCCTTTGTCATTTGAGTCAAGATTAAGTCTTTTTTTGGCATTTGCATAGAAGCTTGAAATTTCATCAAATACCACATCTCTGGTTACCTTCACCTCTTGCGTGAGTGGGTTATAACATTTATATCCCTTTTGCTCAAGGAACTATTGGATGAAGATAAAGTTTTTTGCTTTTGGATCAAGCTTCATCCTCAACTCATTTGGAACATGTACATATACAATACAACCAAATACTTTCATATGTGATAAGTTTGGCTTTTTAGCTGTAAACTTCTCTTCAGGTGTAACTTGATGTACAACAACAATCGGAGTTTGGTTCATGATGTATACAGCAATGTGCACAACTTCTGCCCAATAACAATGAGGCATATTCTCTCAGCCATCAAGGCTCTTGATATTTCTCCAATATGTTTATTTTTGCATTCAACAATGCCATTTTGTTGTGATGTCTACCTGCATGAGAACTGCCCTTGAATTCCATGACTTTTTAGGAAGCTACTAAACTCATTTGATATGTACACATGTTTAACTGAAACCTCAAGAGAAATCTTTTTAGCTGTGACTCTCAAACTTGGGACCACAAACTCCATGGGTACTACAACTTCCAATCCATACACCAATCAGAATGGTGTCATACCTGTTGTCACTTTGAACGCTGTTTGGAATGACCATAATGCTGAATCAAGTAAAAAATCCCAATTTTTCTGATTATCATGCAGTAGCTTTTTAAGAATATGCATTAAAGTTTTGCTGGTACTTTCTACTTGACCATTTTCCTGTGGGTGATATGCTGTAGAATTTTTATGCATAATCAAATGAGTTCTTGTTAATTTTGAAATCACTTCATTGAGAAAGTGAGCACCTCTATCACTTACCAACTCTATAGGACAACCAAACCTAGTCATAATATTGTGGTAGAGGAACTTTGCCACACTTGCTCCCTTGTTATCCTTCAATGCTACTACTTCTACCCACTTCGTACAATAATCTGTAGCTACTAAAATGTATACCCCACTTTTGAAATGGATCCAAAGGTAAAACGCTGAGTACTGGGCTTAATGGGTCCAACAAAATCCATAGCCCACTTTTGAAATGGACCCAAAGGTAAAACAGGATGATCAGACATCTGATCTGCATTATTTGGTTGGCCCATTTTCTGACAAATCACACATCTTTTAGCATATTCATGAGCATCCTTCAATACAGTAGGCCACCATAATCTTGCTTGTAAAACCTTCTTCCCTGTAATATCACTTGACAAGTGACCTCCTGCTATACCTGAATGTGCTTCTTGTAACACAACTGGTTGCTCAAAATCTAGTACACAGCTCCAAATGACTTGATCCACTCCTTTCTTATACAATGCATCATCTATATCCAAACATTATCTACTTTTAAGAGAAAACTTCTTCTTTTGATTAGGTGTAAAATGTTGAGCTAATGCTCCATTAATAAGAAACACTAATGATTGATCATACCATGAATCCGCTTCATCAAATTGTGCATAAACAGCTCTGCATCTTGAAATTCATCATTTACACCTGTAGGTGGTTCACTTGATTCCAATCTACTAAAGTAATCTTCCATTGCATGCTCTTTTCCTAGAGTAATAACAAAATCAAATTCTTGCAATAGAAGCATCCACCTAGCCAATCTTCCTATCAATAAAGGCTTCTTGATCAAATACACCAAAGCCTGATGATCAACATGAAAAATCACTTTGTTACCCAATAAATAATGTCTAAACTTGTTAAGAGCATACACCATTGCTAAAGCTTCTCTTTCAGTCACAGGATAGTTTCTTTCAGCTACACACAACACCCTACTAGCATAATATACTGGTCTATACCATCCTTTGTCCTTCTACTACATCAAAAATGCCCCAACAGCCACATCCGATGCATCAACAAATATATGGAATGGCAACGACCAATAAGGCGGCTGCAAAATTGGTGCAAGTGAAACGATCTTCTTCAATAAGTGAAATGCTTTTTCTTGAGCTTCAACCCATACAAATGTAACATCCTTTTTTGTCAAATGTGTGAATGGTAAAGAGATATTGTCCAACTACCTTAAATACCTAGCATGCCACTTAATCTAGCCAATGAACCTCATTACTTCCTTGACATTTGAGGACGCTTTTGCTGTCCTAATGGCTTCAATCTTTTTCACATCAATAGCCATACCCTTCAGAGAGATGATATGTCCCAATAAAATGCCACTTTTTACTACAATGATGCTCTTAAACGGATTGAGCACCATTCTGAATTTCTTGCATCTGTCAAAACAAGATTTGAGATGTAGTAAATGTTGCACCTTTTTTCCAAACACTGAAAAATCATCCACAAAGAGTTGCATGAAATCCTGCAAATAAGGTTCAAACACTTTATGTGCCACATAATTGAATGAGGGCGGTCCATTCTTCAATCCAAAGCTCATAACTGTAAATACATAAGCCCCAAATTTTGTAATGAATGCAGTTTTGTGCTGATCCTCCTTAGCAACACAAATTTGGTTGTATCCTGAAAATCCATCCAAAAACTATACATCTCGTGCCTGATCCTACTGGATCCGTTTCTGAACTTGGTCTTTGATATGTCTTTGTTCTTGCCAATCGATTGCACCTTTATTTTTAGACCTTGTAACTGCCAATACATTCACTTCTTTAGCCTTCCCACATTGCGTGCAATCACAATTCCACTAATTTTCATGATTTGGATGTAAACTTCCTGATGTACTAGCACCTACATTGTTATGACACTCCTGATTTGATAATTCTATCACTATAGCATTGGCCTGAGAAGTGTGCTGAGCCTGTTGTTGCTGCTACCCCTATTGATTATTTTGATTATATCAAACCTCTCGTATACCTCTTTCTTCTCTATGCTTTACCCATAAAGAACAATTAGGCCCTATCCAATGATCAGGTCATGAACAATATCCACAAGGCATCACCCTAGGTGGTCTACCCTATTGATTTCCTTGTTTATTATTTCCTTCATGGTTCGCTTGATCTCTCCATGGTGGCCGCCCTTGCTGCTGCCTCTGAAAATTACCTCGACCCTGAATTGGAATAGCCTGATTGATAGCCACTTCATTATTATTTCTATTGTGATGTCATCAACTTTGTCCTCTACGCTTGGGGTTATACCAACACTGATTTGTTATGTGTCCATCTTTATCACAAATGTCACAAAATCTTTTCTCTTTTGGATATATTATATAATATCCATGTTTCTTTAACTTACTAATCAAAGCTTCTTCTTTACTTTGTTTACCTTTATGTTTGCAGTGCTTTCTCACCACCACTTCTTCATCTTGTGTATCAGAATCAGAATCAGTTGTCCCTTTCCCTGATTCCATTCCTGAATCTGATTGAGCCTCTGAACTTGAATCACTATGTCTCTTTTTTTATCTTCCAAATCTTCTTTCCACTCTTGCAGATGCTAACACTAATTTCATCAAAACCATTAGCAATATCCACACTTGCAATTGCATGTCTGATGCTACTCCTTAATCCTTTTAGAAAGTAACCCGCCAACATCTCGTCGGTAGGTCTCTTGTTGCCTTGTAATCTTTCCATTAAGGTTCTAAATTTCTAAGCATAGTCTTCTACTAACATGGTCCTTTGTTTAATTGCTCTCAACTTCCTCAACACACCAGAGGGATTTTTTTCTTTCCTAAATCTGCTCGTCCTTCCAATGTAGCGGCAAATTGCTTGAGTTTGATGTCATCACCATATATGGCTGGATATCCATTAGCTATCCATTTTATCTGGAATTGAGCAACATGACAATCAACATCTTTTTTAGAGCCTCCTCAAAAATGGGCTGCGTTGACCTTGGCATTCGAAGGTGGTTGCACCATTGGTTGTGGCTGAGGTGTACGCCTAGTTCTTTGATAGGTCGCCCCTACAAGTGGGTCGAACTAGAGTCATCTTCTAAATCCTACAGTTGCTTCTATTAGGAATAGTGCTCCTAGTATACCGCCCACTAGCCTTGCCTCTGTTGCACCTGTTCCTCCCTCCTCCTCTTCATTTGTCTTGTGCTTTGTACCAACCATAAAATTTTGAAGATGACTCCATGTTATCTTCCTTTGCCTGCGCTTTTGTATAATAAGCTTTACCAAATCTTCCTATTTGTCCTCTCATTCATTTCTTGCTTCATTAGCAATATACTAGGATTGCCAAATGTGTTGGACTTTGGGTTTAACATCTCTAGTGCCTTTAATTATACTCACACAAAGAATAAACTTGTCCTGAGTTCTATTCCCACACCAAATGAAGAGACAAATGTGGATGAATAGTCATGTAGATAGAAGAATCAGATTGATGACCTTCTACATTTAGACAATACAGAAGAGAGCATCATTTCAAGAAGATAATTCACTCGCTTCTTTAAACACTAGATGTAACGAAAACAACTTCATTAAGTTCTTCAAAAAACTTCAGATTTTATAGTTTTTAGATTCTACATCAAAGATTTTTTTTTGTTTTTCGACAGAGTCTTCTTCCATCAGTACAAGTTCTTCAGATCATTTTGCCAACTCTTCCCTTTTGCTGCTGCAGATGAGTTGTCTTGTTTCCTTGCGTCTTCTTCTTGGGAATGCTTCCACTTCCTCTTCCTTTTTATGAACAAAAATGGATAAATACCTTCATGCGATGCCAAACACTAACTAACTATAACTGTCTATTAAAAGTTCGACTCAGTAACCTCTGATTCACCAAAATCCAATGTAGCAAAATTTCAAGTTAGCATAATTCCGATATTTCTGATTGATCATCTTATCCTTCAACAAGAAGCATGGTAGAATCTTTAGATATGAAGTAGGAGAAACCAAAAATATAACTCAATTCAACTTTGGTTCACAAACCCTAAGTGACATACAAGTGTGGCATAAGAGACTTGCTCATGTGAATGAAAGAACTTTGAAGGATATATGCAAGGATCAAAGTGTTCTAGAACTCCCAAACATCTCAAAGCAACAAATGATCAATAGGTGTGATGCTTGTCAAATTGGGAAGGCACAAAGATAACATTTCAACTACAAAGGATACGTCCACAACAATCTCTTGGATCGAGTACACATAGATGTGTGGGGACCAAGTCAAGAACCTTCAATAACAGGTTCAAGATCATTAAAGAAGCTCAAACTTGATGGAGGGGAAGAATACTTCTCCAAAAATTTTGATGAGTAACTACACCATAAAGGCATAAAAAGAGAAGTCACCACTAGGTATTCACCTCAACAAAATGGTGTTGCCAAAAGGAGGAACAAAACCCTAGTTGGATCAGTAAGAATTATGCTTGAAGAAAAGAACCTACCACATTATCTTTGGGCATAAGCTATATCTATTGCAGTGTATCTTATCAAAAGACATCGATCCAAATCTCTTTAAGGTATGGCTCCTTATGAAGCTTGGAATGGCAAGAATCCAAGTCTAGGCCATTGCAGATTTTTTTTATTTTTAGCATATGTACATGTACCTTCAGAAATTAGAGGGAAATTGGATGAAAGGGCAACCAACATTTCGTTTCTTGGCTATTACTCGACACAAATGGGCTATATATGAAGTGATTCGATGGCGATACACCACAGTGCACTCTCCTTCTTGAGAGCTCCACGACGATATGCTCGGAGTAGAAAACCGAGCACCTGAGGCCGCACACAGTACTCCACAGAGAGGCTGTAGAATACGCAGAAAACACAATACACAGGGAGCACGAAAACAGACTTCTTAGGTCTTACAAATGCGGTCGAACTTACAGTGTGTGACTGACCAGGCCACTATATGTTTTATTAAAGAACATATACAAAGAAGTGTCCGGTGGCCCTTTGGCCTTTCACATGGACACTAACGGTAACAATCTCCCACTAAAGGCCAATATGGCTAGAGTAACTATGGGATAAAAAAATAAAGGATGATAAAGAATACCTGAGTGTAAGTATACAAACTATACCTCCCACCTGATGGGCATGTTACACAGTATACAAGTGACTGCGTAAGATCAAGAATCAAGTAACCCCCATCAAGTGACAACAATGTCGAAAGCTATCCTGTGGTAGAGCTTTAGTCAAAGCATCTGCAGCATTATCTCGAGTGTGAACCTTCTCAAGAATAATGCTCTCAGTGGCTAAGCAATCTCTAATGAAGTGATACCTCACCTCAATGTGCTTGGTCTTTACATGATAGACCGGATTCTTAGCCAAAGCAATGGCACTCTGACTATCACTGAGCAAGTGAGGGACATACTGAGGTAAACCCATATCACAAGCAAGACGAGAAAGCCACAATGCTTCCTTACATGCCTCACTTGCTGCAACATACTCTGCTTCTGTGGTGGAAACAACTGTACATTCTTGAAGACGAGATCTCCAAGAGATAGCACCGCCAACAAAATGAAAAATGTACCCTGATGTAGACTTACGATTGTCTACACAACCAGCATAGTCAGAATCTGTGTAACCAATAATGGATGCTTTCCCTCTACCTAAGCATAGACACTTGTCCTTAGTGCCACTCAGATATCTCAAAATCATTTTGACCGCTTCCCAATGTTTCTTGCCAGGATTAGACATATATCTGCTCACAACTCCCACTGCAAATGCAATGTCTGGTCTCGTAGCTACCATAGCATACATGAGACTACCAACAGCAGACTGATAGGGAATTTTGGTCATGAATTCCTTCTCCTCATCTGATTTGGGGTAGTCATCCTTGCTCAATTTCACATATGTGGGTAAAGGTGTACTCAATGCCTTTCCACCCTGCATATTGAATCAGTGAAGTACTTTGGATATGTACTCACTTTGAGACAAGTATATGCATCTTTTACTCCTATCACGAGTAATGCGCATGCCAAGAATATGTTTGGCATCCCCCAAATCCTTCATATCAAATGTCTGACTCAACTTCTTTTTGAGAAGTGACAAATCATAAGAGGACTTCCTAGCAATCAACATATCATCGACGTAAAGTATCAAGCATATCAAGCTGCCATCAGAACATCTCTTTGTGTAGAGACAATGATCCTCATTGCTCCGAGAATAGCCTTGGGACTTCATAAAAGCATCAAACTTTTGGTACCATTGTCTAGGAGACTGTTTAAGTCCATACAAGCTCTTTTTGAGCTTACAAACTAGACTTTCCTTGCCAGGAACTACATAACCCTCTGGTTGTTCCATATAGATCTCATCTGTAAGATCTCCATGCAAGAAAGCTGTTTTCACATCCATTTGGACTAGCTCTAAGTCCTCCATTGCAACGAATCCAAGCAACATGCGCAAAGTAGTCATCTTGACCACTGGAGAGAAGATTTCCTCAAAATCAACACCATCTTGTTGCTTAAAACCCTTTGCAACAAGTCGTGCTTTATATTTTGGAGAAGCACTATCTGATGTGAATTTCAACTTATATACCCATTTACATGGTAAAGCTTTCCTGCCCTTTGGCAAAGGTACTAAGTCCCGAGTACCATTCTTGTGAATAGAATCCAACTCACTCTTCATGGCACGCTCCCACTTGACATGATCCTCTGTCTGCATAGCCTCTTTGTAGCAAGAAGGCTCACCGGCATCTGTTAGCATAACAAAATCTAAACCTGGAACATATCTATCAGGTGGATATGAGACACGTGCAGAACGTCTCAATGGTTGCTGAACAGGAACATGTGCAGACTGATCTGAATGGACATTCTCTTGAACATCCCTATGTGCAGCATTTTTATGCATGCTAACCGGAGGACTAGTATCCTCAAACACCACTCTTCTCACTTCAACCTCCTTAATGGGCTGTTTATGCATCTTAGACTCATTAAAAATGACATCACTACTTATGATCACTGACCGTGTTTCAGGATCCCATAAGCGATATCCAAATTGTCCTTCTCGACCATATCCAAGAAAAATGCATTTCTTTGACTTATGGTCCAGCTTTTGTCTAAGATTCTTGGGTATATGAACATATGCTTCACACCCAAAAACTCGAAGATGATCATAATATGGTGGTTTCCCTATCCATAACTCTTGTGCCACTTTCAGACCTTTGGCAGTACTAGGTGAAAGGTTAATCACATGAACTGCAGTCAATACTGCTTCTGCCCAAAAACCTTGTGAGGTTTGCATGATGCAACATAGAGACTACTCTATCTTGAATAGTTCTATTCATCCTCTCAGCTACACCATTCTGTACTGGGGTATAAGGAGCTGTAAACTCTCTACGAATCCCTCTAGACTGACAGAAAATTCTGAATTCATGTGAGGTATACTCACCCCCATTATCTGAACGTAAAGCCTTAAGCTTAGTTCCTTTTTCAGTCTCAACTGAAGCAAGCCATTTTCTGAAAGTAGGGAATACATCATCCTTTGGTTTGATAGGATATACCCAGACTTTTCTAGTAGCATCATCTATGAAAGTGACAAAGTAAAGAGAACCACCTAAGGACCTAGTGGGCATAGGACCACACACATCTGTATGAACGAGATCTAAAGGCTGAATTGAAGAGTCAATGTGCGTTCTATGCACATTTCTGGTTTGCTTTCCATATTGACAATGCTCACAAAATGAAAAATCAGAGAAAGATAACACAGGTAAGTAGCTAGAACGAGAAAGATTTTCCATTCCACTACGAGATATATGGCCCAAACGACCATGCCAAATACAAGCCATAGGTTGTTTAGTAACAGCTAACAAGTGTTCTTTCTGTGATACAAATAAAGGATAAAGTGAGCCAACTTTGCTTCCTTTTGCAATAACCATATTGCCCTTTGATATACGAAAGGACTGAGCATAGAAGACCACCTTGTAACCAAGGTCATCAAGCTGACCAACTGACATCAAACTGCATGATAACTGAGGTACATGGCATACATTATGCATAGTAAATTTTGAACCATCAATGAACTGCACAACCACATCTCCAATCCCCACAACATCACACTAGTAAGAGTCACCAAGTCTCGCGGTACCAAGAGAATTTGCTGCATAATTAGAGAACCATTCTCTATGTGGTGTCACATGGAAAGAAGCACCAGAATCTAGCAGCCAGGTGTGGGAAAGAGAATCAGCCATAAGTGCCTCAGATGGCACAGTACTATCAAGTGTCAACACATCAGCATCATCAGAAATAGCATTAATTTCTTCAATCTTCACAATCGAAGTAGATGGTGCAGGTGACTATTTAACATGCCCATCAACATTCTGTCCTTTACCTTTAGCATTCTTTAATGCATAATAGTCTTTCTTCATGTGTCCTTTCTTATGACAATAATGGCATTCGATATCCCTCTTCCTTGATTTACTTCTACTCTTATTCCGTTGACCATTCTTTTCCTTGTTCTTGCTCCTGCCACGTTGTTGATTCTTTCCTTGGTAAGAATCACGAACATTATATGCATCTCCACTCTGAGTGCCAACCATAGATTTTCTACGAATCTCCTCACTCAAGAGTGCTCCACATATGTCATCATAGACGAGTTTACCACTTGGTGCACTGTTGCTAATAGCTGTGCAAAACGTATCCCATGATGATGGCAGGGTGCATAACAGCAATACTGCTTTCATTTCATTATCCATATCCATTGCTGAGCCTGTAACTGGGAGAATATAGCATCAAACTCATTTAGATGAGCAGCAACACTATTTGTGTCCTTCATGCGAAGGTCATATAATTTTCTCATCAGATACACTTTATTTGATGCCGTCTCTTTTTCATATGTATTGCATAACTTCTTCCAAAGCTCCTCTGCACTTTCACAGTCTAATACTATAAAGTAAACATTATCTGCCAGGTGCAAGCGAATGGTAGACCTGGCCATTTCATCTAACTCATCCCAATCATCTTCATCCATGGCAGTAGGCTTCTTTGAAATCCCATTTACTGGCTTCCATTGCCTCCTTTGAATCAGCACATCTTTAATCTGATTCTTCCATAGAGCAAAGTTTGTGCCATCAAATTTTCGGATCTCAAAATGGTCTTTTCCCCTGCAATTTATAGCTCCTCCTTGGAACACTAGCACTAGACCCTGATCCACCGGATGTGCCTAAGACCTCTGATGCCATGATCGTAGAGAACTGAATAGAATGATAATGGAGCTAGAAGAGTCCAAACACCAACAAATAAGTGTATCAAAGAGTAAATCGACCACTGTATAGTTGACTAAAACAGAAATCTGGAAAAATTTTTCCAGAGTATCCTCTGCAAAATTAGCATATGACCAGTGTCAAAGTATCATAAAACTCCAAGTACTGACATGTCTACTTGCATAGTGAATCACTGACTCCACTACATATAATCAGTTACCCAATAGAAGCCAACTAGGCTTATCGAGCACCTATGAACAACTATCATACATCTCCTATGGCGAGGCTGGGTAAGTATTCCACCTGCATCACCGAAGAGACCCCGACATCTGGGTGTCTCCCAGTTAAGAAAACCTCACCACAACCCTCTTTATCAAACGTAAAAGGCTTTATGCAAAGAGCGTAACCGCTATATCAATGACCACATGGACGTACATAAGCGGTATCCACAGAAGCGTACATGGTGTGTATGTGCTCAATATATGCAGTAAAATGACACAAAAAAGGCTGAACACACAGCCCAAAAACTAGCCAATAACACCTGCAAGTGTCTGTCAACTCTGATGTTTTAGGCTTTAAAAACCTGCATAAATTTGCAGCGACTGCTCCCACCAAAATTGAAAACCCCTCAAGAAACCTGTAGTTTTACGAGTGTGGCTGAAAATACAGCCCCAAAGGTTGATATTTATTGTCTGAGAAGTACAAGGAACACTCTTCTTGATGTTCTTGGACCTATGCAAAGAGAACTATGTGCGAAAGTACTCCGAAATGGCTCCAAAAACACCCCAAAATTGCTTCAGAAATAGGCTTTGAAAGCAAAAATGAAGCTTTGAGGGACCAAAACTTGTTCAAGGTAATGTCAACCTTAGTCTTTCCCCTTCTTCAAACACCACAAGAGTGTAGCTTAGTGGCAAGAGATTGCCACGGTTAAGCGAGCTCTGGGGGGAACAATACTGGGGTGGGTGACCTCCCGGGAAGTACCGGGAACCTCTATATTCCTTGATCGTTGAGGTCCTCCCTCGCGCGCTGTGGAGGTGATCGCAATCCGGGTGGATCGGGTCCGGTCGTGGCACACACAGGGTGTATGAAGCTAATGAATGTTGGAAGGTTTAAAGATGTGAAGGTGAAATTAATGTTGAGTATGGAGAAGAGAGAGATGTTGAAATAATTATGGGAATGGGAATGTAGGTGTGCAAGTTAGATTGATGACATGAATGATAAGAATGAAAGAGAACCATACACACGAATCAAATTTGGAAGGAAGAATGGTCCATTGGAGGAGCTTCTTAAACACTTCCTAATTCTAATCCATATGTATAGACTTCTTTGGATGATATGTATGCATGACGAGAATAGATGGAATCCTTACACATAAATCAGTTTCGAAAGGAAGAATGGTCCAATATTGGAGCTTCTTATACACTTTCAGAAACTAATAAATATGTATGGATTTGTATGGATTATATGCATGCAAGTGAATTATGATGATGGATTTTACTCACAAGCTCAAAGAAACATCCTCACTGGTTCAACGCAATACTGCGGAGCCTTCTCACACATAGAAGAAATAGAAGACATGTAAAAATACTTAAGAGACTGAGAGAGGAGACAAGAGACAAGTGACAAGTGACATGAATTAAAAGGATTTGAATTAAGTTACATGTAAAATATCGTCGTGGTACGTCATGCTAAGCAGTCTACTGATCAAAGGTGGTTCCGACCCTCAAACCATGACAGTTCAACCGAATGTCACACGTAAGAAGGTGAGTTCCACTCCAGTGACCCTATGTCTGTCTAGGCTCGTAACGTCTAACTAAAGAAGTCTAAGACTCATTAAAATCAGCTCTAACTCACTCACACGCTCCACCGAGGGTGAGTCAAGATAGAGATGCTGGTTTCAAGAGCCTATCCTAGATTGGAGTTCTAACTTAAATTTGAAACTAGGTTCTATACTCATACTAGCTCACCTTGGATCCTCACTCGCTCAACCGAGGGTGATCGTCTCAAGGAAACCGTAAGCTAGCATGAGCCCTATGGATGCCTAACAATGATGCTCTAGGAGTTTGGAGGGGGGTTTATATAGTTTTTTGAATGAATTTGGGCCCTTGGATCTAGAGAAATCAACTCTCAACTCTAGGATCACTACTTTCGATTACAACCATTTGATTAATCAAATCAATGGCTTGGAATTGTTCTTTCTATCAAATCTAGTGTAAAGGAGTGAAATTTAGGCGCCCTCATTCTCCACCATTGGATCTGGGGATGATCTGGACCGTCGGATCAGTGCTGACATCAATTCGGATAAGATAAGCCACTATTTTTGGAGAAACACTGCATTATTGATCTTTGATTGTAAAAAAAGTCTTCTTTTATGGAAAAACTCGTGGATCCTCCTTGCTTTAAGCATAAGTGCATCTCCACCCTTGAATATGAGCTCATCTTGATCGTACAACATGGCTCAATCAGCTTTCGCCATGTGGTGGCCCTTCAACCCTTCAATTTGCTTAAACTAGAAAACTGCGGTGATCCTGAAAACTGGACTTTGTACTCTTTGACCCTCCAAATAGGCTTTGATGAAGATGAAACTTTGTAGGACTATGTTTCCAAAGATCTCCTTCAGGAATATGCAGAAAAAACTCCCATCTGAATCTCCCTTGTACAAGTTTGACTACATTTGGAAGCTTGCAAGGTGGCATTAAGGTCTCTAGGAAGCTCTGATGGCCTTGAAAATTTGTACAAATATGTAGCCACATATGATCTTTATACATGCCAAACCATATGGCTAACATAAATTTCTATACAAGAATTTGTAGGGTCAAACTAGAAAAATTATATTTTTACAAAATGAACATAGCATATCAATGTGCTACAAAATCCATTTTCTGCTGAAATTTGGGCTATAGACTGCCTTTGACAATCTTTACAAGTATATGGATTTTCATCTAATTTGGTGACAATGAAATTTTTGCCCTAATTTCCCAACTTTGACCAGCTTTGACCAGCTTTGACCGCTACCATGGACTTTCTTGATTTCTTTGAAACTTTGTATGTGACCTTCCTTTGACATCCTTGATGCATCCTGGACTTCTCGGGGAATTCTGGCTACCTTCGCCAAATATGTTTTTTGTAGGCCTTCACAAGTGAGAGAGGAGAGCAAATCTCGACGACATTCGCCCCCACTAAACCTGCGATTCCTCTGGAAGCGCCACTCTAGCATCTGTGAAAAACAAAATGTTCCAGGCATCAAATTCTTTTATAGGCAACATAAGAAAGATGGAAGGAAAATTGATTATATGCATGAATAAGTAGGTAACGTGACATGAAGCAAAATTTGCATGAAAGAAATAATTGAAACAGGCAACATGAATATGCATGAACAAATAGGCAACATATATGCAAATGAACAAGCAACATTGGCAACAAGAAAGAAAAAAAAACAAGCATCAATATGAAGTGGAAGTGGATGTATTGAGTCGTTTTAAGCATCAGTTCCTCTCATCTTGAAGAAAATTTTGTAGCTTTTTCATAAAGCAATCTACCTTAAATATGATTATAAACAAAGATTTAGGATTTTCAAGAGACATCTTTCATCTTTAGCTTATTTTAGATCAACTCCTTTCCTACATAAATATGAATATGCTCTTTCTCTAATAACATGCAAGGAAATCTAACTAAACTCCACTAATGCATAAATCTGCCTATATAGCCTGTGATTTATTCTACTATGCCTCTTTATCCTCCTTTGGCTTGCCTCTTTTTTTTTTTTTTTTTTTTTTGATGATGATGATGATTCGGCAACTTTATGGTTACGATCACTTTTTTGGGGTGGAAGAAAGTGTAAACTTCTTGGTAACATGTAGCTTTTTTTTTTTTTTTTTTTTTTTGACGAGGAAAAATTAAACCCCGATACAAGGTACAACCATTTTTGATGACGGAGAACAGTCGTTTAAACTCCGATACAAGTGTTGTGAGATGGACTAAGGATGTAGAAACATGCAATAGCAGGAGATAGGATTTCAACAATTATGCTTTCGATACAAAATACATATGCATGTTTATATATGAAAGTCTTGTCACCAAAATAAACCTCCAAATCTACATGCCCTATCTTTCCACAGTCCTAGATTATAATCAATTCCTTAGTAGATAAGTTACTACTTAAGATACAATTTTACACAAGTAGAGAAATCATCATTTGCCTTTTTGTGACTCAAGTGATGTGGATATGCAATGTGATGCAAAGACTGAAAAAAAACATGCATGAAACAAGCATGGAAAAAAAATAGAATGAACTTGAAAAAAAACAAAGCAACATGAACTTGAAAAATTAATGATGTTTTTCATTTTTTTTTTTTCATTTTTTTTTTTTTATAGCATGGATACTCCTGTTTATGAATCGGCCTCATTGTTGTCATCTTCTTCAATGTCCTCATCCAAAATGTACTCGTCATTATCACGCTTCTTGAATAACTTTATCCTTTTACCTGCAATCAAAGTTTTTAGTGCAACACCATTTAATTCACAAAGAGCATACGTACCATTGTTGTTGACTTTTGATACTATGTATGGCCCAAACCACCGTTGAGTGAGCTTTTTGCGTGCATCATATTGAGAGTCGAATGTACTATCATAAATGAGCACCCAATCTCCTACTTCAATTGGCTTAAGACGCAATCGATGAGTTTTATCAAAATAATGCTTGTTCTTCATTCTAGATTCTCTTAATTTTTCAACAGCATCATCAAGTCTTAATTTACCTTGTTCTAACTGTTTAATACGCAAACTCAAAAAATCATCAGTAGACATGTTTTCAGACCAAGGCAAATTTGACCATGCAGAAATATGAGACTGAATTGGAAACAATGGTTTTTGACAGTACATGAGTTCAGCAGGCATATATCCAGTAGTACGTGTGCATGTCATTCTATCTGCCCAAAGTGCAAAAGGTAAGAATTTAGGCCATTGTTTGATGTCACCGTTACATGCTTTAGATATGGCTTTCACAATAGGTGGATGCCCTCTCTCTATTTTACCATTGGCCTCTGGATTATATGCAGTAGTGAAAGACAAACGAATACCGTGACGCTCAAAGAACTCTTTAGCTTCTCTTGCATTTAACTCTCCACGATCGGCAACTACTTTCTCTATGTACCCAAAGCGACTTATGACATCTTCAAGCAAGAATTTGCAAACATTGTAAGTGGTCTTAGATCGTAGTGCACGTCCCTCTACATGATTAGTTAAGTCTTCTCTTGCAAGTACAATGTAACGCATTTTGTCGATACCTTTAGGCATAGTTACAAGATCTACTACCCACTTGTAGTGAATACAAGGTGGATAAGTAGGATGCAACGGATCTCTATGTTTGACTGATGAATGAAGTTGACAAGTAGAACATGTAGAAACATAGCTACTAATGTCAACATACATCCTAGGCCAATAATAGGTACTTCTAATTTTTTCATATGTTCCAAAAAATCCTTTATGACCGGCCCATAATGTCTCATGCATTTCCTTCATTACTTGCAATTGAAGACCTCTTTTTCCTAGGACTCGTTGTGGATTCTTAACCTTACCCTTAGCATGTCTCCAAAGATAACCATTACATAGGAAAAAGTTATAAGCTCGTTTCCTAATGTTACGGAATCTATTCGTAGTCCAGTTAGGTAATGGTTGTAGTGTACTAAGATACTTTCCTATGTCTCTCCATTCATTTTCGTACTCAGACTCATGAAATTGCTCATACTCATATATATGTGGAACATAGTCAATTAAGTTCACATTCTTTATTAGATCACTTTCAAGATCATCATCAAATCTAGCTCTCGATAACATATCAGCAACTGAGTTTGACTTACCTGAAATATGAACTAACTCAGGATTTATGAACTTAATATATGAGATCCATCTAAGCATGGCTATATCAGGAGATGAACAATTGGCTATCATTCCAATGAGAGGCAAACAATCAGTCTCAACTTTGACATTCGCACCAATGAAATATTCTTTGTCTGTTTTCAAAGCTGTTACCATACCCCATAGTTCTCGTTTGATCTGTGGATATTTTCGTTGTGTTTCATGTAGAATTTTGGCACCAAACCTAATTGCATATCTATTCCCTTCACTATCGTCTTGACTTATGACCCAACCTATACCAATAGGACTAGTATCAACAGTCAATATAATAGGTTTGTTAGCAGAATAGTCTACACGCTTAAGGATGGGAGCTTCAAGCAATAATTTCTTCAATTTACGCATAGCTTGAGTGTGTTTGTCAGTCCAAATAAATTCTCGTTTCTTCCTCAACAAGTCATAAAGACAATCAGCAACATGAGCAAAGTGAGGGATCCAAATAACATAAAAGATGCAAGCACCAAGAAATCTACGTACCTCACTCACGTTGTTACATGTTTCAGAAATCTTGCTAATGGCATCAACTTTTTGTGGGTATGGCTTTCGACCATAATGGCCACATAAATGTCCAACAATAAGTACCTCGTTGACACCAAAAACAGATTTCTCTATGGAAAATGTGAGACCTACCTCTTCAAATCGTTGAAATATTCTTTCACAATCAGAGATATGGTCAAGAACAAATTTACGACATCCTGATGAATCTAAAGTAATGTCCTTTACACGTTCCTCACTCCCTTTAATTGGAATATCATCAATGAATGGCATAGTTATATGAGGGATAAAGTCATGTAAGACCATATTCATAGCACTCATCATATGAGCCACAGAATTAGTCGCTCCTTGAGGTAAAGTACACATTCGCACTAAGCCTAAAGGAGTTTTCATTGTGGTTATGTCACGACTATCAATTGCTAATTGGAATTGGTCATATCCAGAATATAGATCACCCATTGAATAGATAGAATGTCCTGAAAATGATTCAGCAAATTCATCTACAATGGGTCCTGTTCCTACATTCCTTATGGTGACTTTATTGACGGGTTGGAGATCTTGAATAAAACGTAGTTTCCCATTCTTTTTAGGCACAGTGAACCATCTATTTGAGTAAGGTGCAAAAGATGGCTCTAAAATTCTCATGTTTATCTTCTCCTTAAGTAGTTTCATTAGCTCAGGTAAGTGAGCCTTTGGAACTGGTATAGGGCGAAGATTCCATGGAATATGTGGAATAGTAAAGATTATCATGGGTGCAACTAGCTTAGGATCTACACAACCAATCTCATGAGGATACATAGTAAAGGCTTTTCCATGGCTCCGTATAACTCTCTCAAATTTATCTCTCTCTGCTGGCAAAAGAAAGTCATCATCTCTACCAATTTTCACCTGTTTGATTGTCTCATCCGTGAATGTATGTCCTATGTTTTTCTTATCCCGAAGAATTGGATCATTTTTCACATCAATAATTTTTTCATTACTTCCTTGAGGTAATGGTTGAGCTATGGGTTTGATTTTTTTGTCTACAGTTTTGTACTTTGTTTCAACTAAGGCATCATGTGTTTGGTTAAATTTTGAGCACTTGTCAACATTGAGAGCATACTCTTGGATTAGAGCATACTCATCAAGGGAAGAAATAAGAATAATATGGGAATTAGAATTTTGTTGAAGACATAACTCTAACTCCTCAAGAGTAGAGAAACAATGAGATGTCTCAATCACATGCTCAATGTTCTCATCATGTTCCATGATTTTGTTGTTTTTATAATTTTTTTGGCTTTTTTGGATAAAAGACTTGGACAATTGACTCTTATGAAGAAAATCTAATCTAGAATGTGGAAAACAAAGTGACAAACTATTGTACATGTTGGTTGGATGCGAGATGTCAAACCAATATCCACTGTTGTCCCGCTCAACAATGGATTCTATCCGAAATTTTGATCATATGTAGCTCCAAACATGAATCGAGGTGCACAATCACTACAAGCATGCTCATGACCCTGAGTAACAATAGGTTTCTTTCTAATTGACAATCGATTCCTAGGATGATTCACTCCTACCGTCATGACTTGAAGTGATTGCATTCCATCCTTAGACTTAAATCTAGCATAGGTAGACCCATCATCCATGGCTTTAGTTTCCATACGACTCTCACAAATAAAGGGTTGACCTAAGAGAACTTCATAGGAGCAATTATCTTGAATAAAAAAGTGAAACTCTTCTGTGATTCCTCCTATGGATATCGGCACACTAGCACAAGCTCCATACAGGGTACCTACACCATTATCTGCAGTTCTCATACGCCATCCACAATCTTTATCTATGGGCCATCGAAACTTATCATAGACTTCTCTTGAAATCACATTGATTTCAGAGCCGGAATCTACTAATGCATTTACAGTGATAGTGTTCTTATCATTTCCTATTTTAACATGCATCTCTGATGTACCTCTAGACCAAAATGTTCTTTTAAAGTGGCTTTCAGGATTGTTTTCATGATTTTCATGGTCAGGTTGAATAGGTCCTAAGAAATTTTTATTAACATTTACTTCATCATCATCAAAGTCCTCTTCATCAAATTCATCAAAGTTTAAGGCTTCATTCATAGCTTGATCTTGATCTAGAGAATCTTGCATCTCAGTATCTAGATTAAGTGGAAACCTCTTCCTTTTAATTAGGCCGATAAAGTTATCTTTAAAAACAGGCTTTGCAATAGAGAAAACTTGTTCTAAAGACATAGTCACTTGACTCTTAAGCAAAATGTCATCTAAAATCTCCATAGGATCTATTTTTCTCTCAATTTCTGAAATCAAGATGGCTTTAGGTTTTCTCTTTGGTTTCTTTTGTTTTTGCTCAGGGTCTTGTTTTTGTTCATGTTCTCGTGTTTGGTCTTCAGTTTGTTTTGATTGTTCTGGTTTATCTAAAGGCTTTGGTTCTGTTTTTCTTTGCTTTGTCTTCTTCCCTTTTTGTTTCTCCTCTTGTTTTTGTTCATTGGGTTCTGATTCTTGTTTTTTATCTTTAGATTGTGATGTTTCTCCTTGCTCTATGATTGTTTCTATTCCCTCTGAGGTTTGTTTTCGAGTCACTCTTCTTTCACTAGGCTCAGCTTCATCTCTTTTTCGTTTTTCTTCTACATTGGATATGTGAGAAATAAGAGATTGATCTTCTATCGGTGACTCCCAAGCCGTTATTCTCCTAATCTCATCCCGTGCTCTTACTAAAGCCTCTATGGAAAAATCACCTTCCTTTGTAGGTTTACTTGATTCTACTTGTTGTTCATCAAGAGCTTCTAGTTTCACTCCTCTAGTTCCTACGTCCATTATGGTTATATTTTCATAATGTTTTTTCATTCCTCCCTTACCATAATTTCCTTGCAAAGGTAGCCTAGATCGATAGTCACAGATTTTCTTGTCTATGTCTATTACTAGTCGTTGCTCCTTAGCATCCTTCAATAGTTCGCAATCTCTCAAAAAGTGCTCTAACGAATCACACCAAGGACACCTACGAGGGCCACGCACAAAACCATTTTGATTTTGAGGATTTTGATTAACTTGTGGTGGGAAATTTTGAAATTGAGGATTTTGTTGATAAGGTATTGCTTGAACAGGATAATTAGGATTTTGAAAATGCAATTGATGTATTTGAGGAGCTTGGGGAGCAACATGTGGTACTTGAGGTGCAAGAGGAGCTTCCATATTATACGGTTGATGATTTTGAAAATTTTGATTTTGAGGATTTTGAAAAGCTATTTGAGAAGCTTGAGGATACAGGTTTTGATACATTTGAGGATTTTGCACATGAGGATGAGGATTTTGCATTGAAGGATTATGCATGGGAGGATTATGCATTGGAGGAACTTGATATGCTTGAGTAGGAGCTACTTGTGGATTTTGATTGGTAGCTATAACATGTTGATTAGGCTCTTGAAAAGTCATTGGGTTCATTTGATTTTGGAAAGTTTTGGTGTAATTAGATTGTAAAGCATCTATAGTCTTGGCCAAATTGGATTGTGTAGCAATAAGACTTTCCATTTGCTTAGTGAGAATATCCACTTGAGATTGTTCAACTACACTTTTATTTGGCTCTACTTTAAAACCTTGAGTAGGCTCCATCATTTGAGGAATAGGAGTAGAGTCAAAAAGCATAGCATGGGATTGTTCTCTAACTTGCTCCTTAGTTTGTGGAAGGCTAGCTTGAGGAAGACTAGTTTGCTCATAAAGCATGGATTGTCTTTGATGTCTATGGGCTACAGCCTCTACTACTTTACGCACTTTTTGCCAATTGTCAGTAAGACCATAGCGCTTATCTGGTTCTTCTAATCGCCGTTCAACTTCCCTACGAGTTTCAGGATGAAGAAGCTTAAGAAAATTGATCACAAGATCAGGTTCCAAAGTTATCTTATCCTCATTAGGAAGTTGTTCATAGCGTCTAATATACTCATTTTGTAAGTGAGTAATAGAGCTACTAGGCTTTGGAGAATTAACCCATCGTAAGAATCCATCTCGATTATGTTGGCTATAATCTTCAAGATAGAATTCTTTGAGCATCTCCTTTCTAAAATCACTCCAAGGAAGACTATCATATTGAGTGACACGGTTTATGATAGAGCTATCAACAATTCGTTCAAAGAATGATATCAAAAGATCTTCAGGAAGACCAAAAATCATAGCTTGCTCTTCAAACAAATCTAAGTAGCTTGTGATGTTGATGCCATTGAATTTTCCCTTCTCTCTCAACATAGAAGAGACTATTCTTTGGCCTTGTTTCTCAACAATAAGGGATTTGAATCCTTCCTCCATCTTATGTGAATAAGCAAGTGATGCACGATGTTCTAGATCTCTCACAAATGTGTTTACTTCGCGACGAAGATGTGCACAATACTGTGAGAAATCCAGTGCAACACTCAAGAATGATGATGATGATATGTTGAGGATGAAAAATATGAAACAAAGGATATGGATCACAACCTCCCAACAAGATCAGAAGCAAATGCCACGAAGCGTTTCACGTCGGGTTCAAATGTGGAGGTGATCGCAATCCGGGTGGATCGGGTCCGGTCGTGGCACACACAGGGTGTATGAAGCTAATGAATGTTGGAAGGTTTAAAGATGTGAAGGTGAAATTAATGTTGAGTATGGAGAAGAGAGAGATGTTGAAATAATTATGGGAATGGGAATGTAGGTGTGCAAGTTAGATTGATGACATGAATGATAAGAATGAAAGAGAACCATACACACGAATCAAATTTGGAAGGAAGAATGGTCCATTGGAGGAGCTTCTTAAACACTTCCTAATTCTAATCCATATGTATAGACTTCTTTGGATGATATGTATGCATGACGAGAATAGATGGAATCCTTACACATAAATCAGTTTCGAAAGGAAGAATGGTCCAATATTGGAGCTTCTTATACACTTTCAGAAACTAATAAATATGTATGGATTTGTATGGATTATATGCATGCAAGTGAATTATGATGATGGATTTTACTCACAAGCTCAAAGAAACATCCTCACTGGTTCAACGCAATACTGCGGAGCCTTCTCACACATAGAAGAAATAGAAGACATGTAAAAATACTTAAGAGACTGAGAGAGGAGACAAGAGACAAGTGACAAGTGACATGAATTAAAAGGATTTGAATTAAGTTACATGTAAAATATCGTCGTGGTACGTCATGCTAAGCAGTCTACTGATCAAAGGTGGTTCCGACCCTCAAACCATGACAGTTCAACCGAATGTCACACGTAAGAAGGTGAGTTCCACTCCAGTGACCCTATGTCTGTCTAGGCTCGTAACGTCTAACTAAAGAAGTCTAAGACTCATTAAAATCAGCTCTAACTCACTCACACGCTCCACCGAGGGTGAGTCAAGATAGAGATGCTGGTTTCAAGAGCCTATCCTAGATTGGAGTTCTAACTTAAATTTGAAACTAGGTTCTATACTCATACTAGCTCACCTTGGATCCTCACTCGCTCAACCGAGGGTGATCGTCTCAAGGAAACCGTAAGCTAGCATGAGCCCTATGGATGCCTAACAATGATGCTCTAGGAGTTTGGAGGGGGGTTTATATAGTTTTTTGAATGAATTTGGGCCCTTGGATCTAGAGAAATCAACTCTCAACTCTAGGATCACTACTTTCGATTACAACCATTTGATTAATCAAATCAATGGCTTGGAATTGTTCTTTCTATCAAATCTAGTGTAAAGGAGTGAAATTTAGGCGCCCTCATTCTCCACCATTGGATCTGGGGATGATCTGGACCGTCGGATCAGTGCTGACATCAATTCGGATAAGATAAGCCACTATTTTTGGAGAAACACTGCATTATTGATCTTTGATTGTAAAAAAAGTCTTCTTTTATGGAAAAACTCGTGGATCCTCCTTGCTTTAAGCATAAGTGCATCTCCACCCTTGAATATGAGCTCATCTTGATCGTACAACATGGCTCAATCAGCTTTCGCCATGTGGTGGCCCTTCAACCCTTCAATTTGCTTAAACTAGAAAACTGCGGTGATCCTGAAAACTGGACTTTGTACTCTTTGACCCTCCAAATAGGCTTTGATGAAGATGAAACTTTGTAGGACTATGTTTCCAAAGATCTCCTTCAGGAATATGCAGAAAAAACTCCCATCTGAATCTCCCTTGTACAAGTTTGACTACATTTGGAAGCTTGCAAGGTGGCATTAAGGTCTCTAGGAAGCTCTGATGGCCTTGAAAATTTGTACAAATATGTAGCCACATATGATCTTTATACATGCCAAACCATATGGCTAACATAAATTTCTATACAAGAATTTGTAGGGTCAAACTAGAAAAATTATATTTTTACAAAATGAACATAGCATATCAATGTGCTACAAAATCCATTTTCTGCTGAAATTTGGGCTATAGACTGCCTTTGACAATCTTTACAAGTATATGGATTTTCATCTAATTTGGTGACAATGAAATTTTTGCCCTAATTTCCCAACTTTGACCAGCTTTGACCAGCTTTGACCGCTACCATGGACTTTCTTGATTTCTTTGAAACTTTGTATGTGACCTTCCTTTGACATCCTTGATGCATCCTGGACTTCTCGGGGAATTCTGGCTACCTTCGCCAAATATGTTTTTTGTAGGCCTTCACAAGTGAGAGAGGAGAGCAAATCTCGACGACAGCGCAGCCAACGGCACCAACGGTGACTTCGGTGACTCGGATGACAAGGTATGCCAAGGTCTATGCCTTGGTCGCCGCCTTAGTCGTAACCCTCAACTTATGAAGAAGACAAAGGTAACCATAATTGGGAGAACTCTATGATGGAAGAAATTCAAGCTCTCAAAGAAATGGATAGATGGGAGTTAGTTCCAATGCAAGCCAACACAAAGCTAAAAGGTTGTAGATGGGTCTATAAATTGAAGAGGAATTTAAATGAACCATTTTGCAGGTACAAAACTAGGTTGGTTGCTAATGGATGTGCTCAAACTCAGGGCATAGAGTATGAAGAAACTTTCTCACCAGTTACCAAAATGACCACTATTAGGACCTTGTTAAGTGTTGCGATTGCAAGGAATTCGAAGCTACTTCAACTTGATGTGAATAATGCTTTCCTTAATTGATGGATAAGTGAGAATGTATATATGTCACAAACCCTAGGGTTTGAAAACCCTAATTATCCTACTTATGCATGTAAGCTTAAGAAAGCAATGTATGGTTTAAAACAAGCCTCTAGAGCTTGGAACTACAGATTTGTGACTTATTTATGAGATCAAGGATTTAAATGAAGCAATGCACATCATTCAGTGTTCATCAAGAAGGTTCATGATGAGGTTATCTATTTGTGTGTTTATGTAGATGACATAATTTTGATAGAAAATGATATGAATGGAATAGAAAGGATCACAAAGCATATGCGAGAGGAATTCAAGATCAACGGTCTTTGAGAACTCACATTCTTCTTAGGTATCAAGGTCATGTATACAGATCAAGGAATGTAGTTGACTCGAAGAAGGTATATTCAGAATGTACTTCTTAAACTCAAGATGGATAATGCAAAGTCTACAGGAACACCTATGGAGGTAAACCATAAGCTCAGTGTTTATGAAGGTGAACATATTGAATACATAAAAGAGTATCAAAGTCTTGTAGGTAGTCTAATCTATGCTACACATACAAGGGCAGACATTTCCTATAGTGTAGGAATGCTAAGTCAATTCATGCACTCTCCAAGAAAGTTGCACATGGATCCAACTAAAAGAGTACTCAAGTATCTCAAAGGCATTATTAATGAAGGTATATTCTACTATGATACATCAGATTTGGACCTCAAATCTGATGCAGACTAGGCAAGATCCAAACTAGGCAAGTCTAGGCAAGAGGGCCAAGGATGATAGGAGAAGACTAGGCAAGGTCCAAGAATGATAGGAGAAGTACATCAAGATGCAGACTATTTAGATGCAGACTATTTAGATGTAGACTAGGCAAGATCCAAGAATGATAGGAGAAGTACATCAAAATTTCTAGCATTTGCAAGATCTAAGCTTGTGTCTTGAAGTTCGAAGAAGCAATTTTCTATTACATTATCCTCAACCAAAACTGACTACAGAGGTTTGACCATAACAACTCAAGAATCTATCTGGTTAAAGGATTTATATGTACATCTAGGACTTGTGAGTTCCAAACCTTACATATTTGGAGACAACATAAGCTCAATGCATTTAGCAGCAAATCCTATATACCATGCAAGAACTACACATATAGAGGTTCATTATCATTTCATCAAGGAGAACCTCTTCGCAAAGGAAATTGATGTTTCATTTGTTCCAATAAATTTGAAAGTAGTAGATATGATGACCAAAGCTCTTGATGGAGTGAATATTTGTAGATTTAAATCAATTTTAGGTATTTAGATAATCAAGTATTGAAGTATCAAGCATGCTTTAGCTTGAGGGGGAGTTCTTAGAACATCAAGCCTTCACCATGCTTGAAAGAAGGATTTGTTCTAGATCAAGTTAATTCTTTGGAGTGAACCATAGTGTTATGGTATTTCATGTAATTTCCTATCCTTGGAAAATTCCATGGATTCTAGAACATTAATCTCATTAAAGGATGAACTTAGAAGTCCTAAAAGCCACGAATTAAGATTTTGGTACTCAACCAATACTTCAAATCAAACTTGAATTTGAAGACTTCAATTCCTAGATTATAGAAAAAGGGATTTAGTCACAACAAACTAATCAGGCGAGGTTTCTTGAATTCAAATGATTGTAAAGATTCATGGAAATACATGTAGAGAATCTAAGAAGTCTATGTAAAGACTCTAAGTTTGTAGTTAGAAGAAGATAGAATCACTTTTCATCTTTATCTTTCTTATTGCTCATTTCTCTGCATCATCTTCTCCAAAAACAACAGACTTGCAAAGGTTGGCTATCACTCCTCATAAGTCCAATGTTTATGAATAAGAGATCATTAGAAAGGTATTTATGTCTAAGGTATGTGTATAATGTTTTGTATCATTTGGATTCATAGTTTGTGAGAAACACATCATTTTATCTCTCCGGGTCATTCTTTGCACATTCCTAAGGAGGCAGGATTACCACCTATTGAAGTTATGATTACAATTGAGTAATGATTAACTTATAAATTGAATTCTTATGCATAATATCTACTTACTGTATAATCCACCATCCTGTAAGAGGAATTTAGTGAATTGTAATAAGTTTGGGAGCAATGAGCATTTGCAGGTGCATATTCCAACCATATTAGTTAGTTTCATGTAGTAACTCATGTGCAAAGCAATGCAAAGAAATTTGTTTTGGATCAATTGTTTCTCAATTATCTTTCATAGTACTTAGGTTATTTTATTGCATCAACTTGAAGCTTATGAGGTGAATTAACCATTAGTAAAAGGGCAAGTTCTATGCTAGATAGATGAAACAAACTTCAACACTTTCAACATCAGATTTCTACTCTATTTTCTTCTTTGAAGACTCTCATTTATGCTCCTAAAGAATGTCATAAAGCCTACTACAATACAAAAAAATATAGATAAAGGTTTACAATAAGGATATTTTGTTTTAGCGTACACACTAAAACAACATGCCAAAAAGCTTTAATAAAGAGGCCATGGACCATTTTTTTAAAGAAAATCTCTACATGGGGAGAGATACAATTAGAAACCCTTGAAGATGAATCCTTTCCAAATTGTATGAGTGGCTATCATGTCAAAAGGTACCTTGAGCCATTGACAAAAAAAAATGGAAAGGCTTAAAATTTCTAAGGATAGAGAGGCCAAAGAAGAAATGATAGTCAAACAAGCTCATAGGGAAGGTAAGGTATAAATCCTTCAAATAAACAATCAATGCAAAGACTTTTTGATTACATACCATTAGCCCTAACAATTCAAGTGTATACCATAAACATTCAAGATGGAATGTTTGACTTAAAGACATGTGTACAAGCAATGGTAGGACTATATTTCTCTATAGTCCTACCATTGCTTGTACACATGTCTGTGATCTCTTCAGAGAAGATAATCTAATCAACCAAACCAAAGAAAGAAAAGGTAAAAGGTAAAACAAATAAATGAAGTTTTCCTCACCACAATTCGCTTGCAATGAAAGGGAAATCATTTCAAAGCATGATGAAGATTAAGGGAGTATGGATGCCAAACACATAAACCAAGATGAAAGAACAAAATAGAGTTGATGCCCAAGTAGAAGCATCACCAAATTACAAGGAAAAAGCCATCACTCCATTAGAAGCACAAACCTATAAAAAAATGGATTTTTTTTGAAAGAGGTGGACTAGCGATTTCTTGAACAACTAGTCACTAAGGCGTTCTAGGATCCAATGGATACATTAATACAAAGCTTACTTTGAGTTCTTCAAGCAACATAAATAGGAGTAGAAGCCTTGACGTGTTGACATTCTGTGCTCTTTGCATAAACCTATCTTTTGCATCATTTTGGTCATGCATTTCCAAAGTAGGCATATTTCTTAGGGCCACATTATAAATTTTTGTATAACACATTTGTGAATTCAATTCACATGAGGCACAATTATACATATGTAGTCATATCTAATGTATATTAAATTTGTTTTTTGTTCATTAATTTATCAAAAAAGCTACCCAATGTTAATGCAGCTCTATCTGTGCTAGAAGTTATTCATTATTGCAGAGCATCAAATCTAATAAGACACAAGAGAAACTCCAACTTCAATCACACCAATGAATTCCCAACTACCAAGCTCGAAAAGAATATTGACACAAAATGAATGCATATTGAAATATTTAGATGCAATTGATCTTATTCTATCTATGAGAGATTCATCAAGCCAAAGGTCACACATTCCAAGATCCAAATGACTCCTAGCATGCAAAACTAAGAAGGTACTTTTTTTCCAAATCTTTTCGTATGAAACCACTTTGGAAACATTGGTGAGTACAACGTGCTTTGAGTCTATTGCAACCATAGCAAGTGCATCATCAATCGAATCAATAACAATCAATAAAACTCATGTGTGAAGTTCTCATCTTTGTACACTAGGAAACCTCATCATTAGCATGAGCTTGAGCACTCTTCTCAAGGCCTACCTCTGTGCACCAAAATTTTTCAATTGCATTCTAAAGTACACATGCATAGACTATGTTACAAAGCTGTGCAAAAAAGGCACAAATTTTTCATTACACCCATGCACTACACACTTAGTCCATCAAATAATGATGAACTGCATTTGGCATGATAGTTTTGGATTTCTCTTTCAAAAACCAAGAATTTCAGAGCCTCAACTCCAATCATGAAAGCAAAAATTATCATAGTTCCAAGATCAACGATGAAAAAATTCAACAACAATCAGTCTATACAATCTTTTCATGTAAGATCCCTGGAATACATACATATGCTTAAAGACCAAAAAAATCCACATCAATAGATTTAATGCATATAAAGGTCACAAGTCTACAAGGATGAAGGCACTCACCATTTCATCCAAGGATTCACAAGCATGGCATACCATACACAAATACAAGGAGGGGGGAACACATAAGTCATTGCAAGTGACAACAACACACAAATATGTAAAGAATCACTTGCAAAAGAAAAGGCTTGATGCATATCTCATCATTTTTGACAAAGATGATTGTCGAGCCAATATATCTCAACTAACAAGCAACCAACTAGAAAACTACATTCAAGGCGTGATAGGAAAATATTCCCAGAAAGTCTTGTTGAGGATGTCAATAACTAGAAAAATAAACTCAAGGAGTGGAGTGTTACAATGTAGAATGAGTTGTATATTTATGTGAGAATAGTTGTTGTAGAATTAGGAAGAGCCTTCCCTCAAAGAATCTGCAAAACAAAAGCTACTTTTTAAGTAGGCCTTTTTTATGCTTTTAGTAATTTCAAAAGAAAAAAGTGTTTTTCTCTTAAGGGAACCCCTACAAAAAGACCAAGTCGCTTGCTTGTAGGGAATAAGAGAGCTTTTCTTCTTCCAAAATCCATGCACAAGATCTCATGGCTTCTTTGTGAATCGTTCTTGCATGGTCTCTAATGCATCACACTTGTCTTTACACTTAAGGCTAACTTTTTTGCCCATAGGAACTTGTCTTTCTTCCCATTAACTTCAAAAAAAGTAACAATTTGGATAAGTAACATACACTCAATTTGGATAAGTAACAAGGGAGATATTACCATTTTTAAACTATCTATCTACTTTTGATCACCTATGTGAGCCCAACCTCGAAGATGAAGATGAAAATGTTCAGATCATTAAAAACCTTAGATTTGATGGGGGCAGGTTTGATTGTGAATTTGTATGATTTGATAACCCTAAATTTGATTTAGCACTTTTGATCATGACCATGTGGAATAGATTTTGTTAACATCAATCTTGAGATTGTGATTGTGTACGATTAGATCACCAATGATCTTGAGGAGAAGTTGATTGGGGTTGATCTTCATTTCTTGATCGAGGTAAAATTCATATGTATCTTCTACATGCAACATATCGTTATTACCATATCAAAGCAAAATCTTAACAAACTTATAGTTTCTAGACACATTAACTCTTTGGTGTTAGAGCTCTAATAGGTCAATAATTTTTCTCTAAAGAATAGTCAATAAATATACATTTTTTTGTCTTGGGATCAGCTTATACCTTAGTTTTTCATATGTGTGAAGATAACACACACAAAAAAACACTTTGAAGTGTGAAAAAAATGAGTTTCTTACCACATTATGCTCCATAAGCTGTAACATCATGTATTCCTAATGTTGGAAACCTATTCATAATGTACATGGTTGTACTAGTTGCATCAACCCAATAAGACTTATATAGATTTAATTCATCCAACATTGCCCTAGCAACTATTTTATATCTATTTTCTCTCTCTACCACCCCATTTTATTCATATGTGTACCTACAAGTAAACTACTTCACGATTCCACGTGCATGAAGGAACTGAAAATTTCCATCGAAAAATATTCTCTCCCTCCATATGATTTGTGGGTCTTGATATACTTGATGGTCTCATTCCCAACTAGGGTTTTGAACCTTTTGAAGTGATATTCTACCTTTGATGTGGCTTTCATGCAGTAGATCCAAAAAAAATATTGAATGATCATCTATAAATGTGGCAAATATTTATTCTCTCCAATGGATGGCTTCCTTGTGGATCCCCATACATCTATATGTATGAGAGTCATCACTTAATTGCTCACATTGGCTCCCATCTCGAATGACAATCTATGTTGTTTATGTAATTGGCAAGCATGACACAAATGATGTATATATACGATGTAAAATTAGCTAGAACACTAAAAAATTCTTTTGGTTTTCATACCCTTCATCCTTTGGAAGTTGATATGGCCAATTAGTTTTTGGCACAAATCAATTTTTGCAATATTTTTATTTCTAATTCACAAATTTGATGGTTTTACATCTATGGTGAAGAGCCTCCCTTGATTTCTTCCTCTTGCAATGAATTTTCATTCCTCTTTGAGGTCTTCAACAAAGAAACCTTTACCATTCTTATAGCTTGTTGGAGGAAGTTCCAAAAAGTAGCAAAAAAGTCAAATTCAAAGCAATAGACTCATTCAAAGGGTAATGATTATGTTCAAAGCGGTCTACAAGCATGGAAATGAAGGAAGAAGGGGTCCAAAAAAATTTTCCCAAGTGAAATCCCTCCTATTTTTTGTAAAAATATGTTCGAATTACTTGTCATAATGACAGTTTTTTCCACTTATACCCTAATTCTTTTTATAATTGGGCACTCATTGCAAAAGAACATTGGCATTGGAGCTTTGTGGGCATGATTAGTATCTCTACATCATTTAATTTTTTTTAAAACTTCATTTTGACCTCCAAATCACCTCTAGATGCTAATTTGAAAGTTATTATGGAGATTATAGTGTGGATAGAGGTCTTTTAAGAACTATAAAAGGGAAAGACATTTCACTTGTTGAATTCTAAACCTTCTTTGAGCATTTTACTTATTTCTTGAGAAATAGAGAGCGGTAAGTTTCTGTGTGTGCATGCATGTATGTGCTCTCTCTCTCTCTTGCCATCTCTTGTTGTAGGTGTATCTACCATCATGTTGCCATGTATGGTCTTCATACTACTGGTTGTTTGCTTTGCAGATTGACAGTTTATCACATGATGATTCATGGGGGAAGGTTCTAACACACCAATGCAACTATGGAAGATGGTTGCCTTCCACTAGGTCCACAAACAATGATATATTCTCACTATTGTGAACTTTTCTGTGTATCTATATAGAGACTCAAAATGAAATTTTTCACACATAAACTAAACTCTAGGAGATATCCAACAAGCTTTGAATAAAGTGAAATGGATATTCTAATAGGAAAAACCATGACTTCAAGACACACTATCTATTTGCAACACTCTTTGCCTATGTGTAAAGATATAGCTTCACAAACTTGGAAATTTCTCACAACTCACTCAATAGAGAAACTCAAAACTTTAGCACACTTTGGGGAACTAGGCATAATAGCTATGTTGGTTCAAAATGAGTTACTGAGAAGGTAGGAGACCTAAGATTCAGTGAGTGACTAACGGTTCAAAGCAAGTTATTGAGAAGGTAAATGTTTTTTCGTCATCCTCATGAGCGACCCAATTGCTTTTAATCTTGTTGTTTTCCAAGACAAACATCATATGGTGTTTGAAAAGTGGTGATTTTTTACAATTACATATCCTTTACCTAAGAATCCTAGGGATTTTTCAGTTGACCATTCTTTTGAATGGGCATCAAAGTTGATCGCACATCTTTCTTTCCATATCTTCCAGAGCACTTCCCCTCTGATGCGATTCCACAAGGTTGAAGAGGACCCAATTGTTTCAACAAGTAATTCTTATTTCTAGTTGATTTGCCTTTATAAACTTAAAATCCTAGTAAGAGATTGCCATATCGCATAGCTGCTTGGGCACCAAAAGAACAGATGGCCAAGGTCCTTTGTACCTCGTAGGCATCTCTTGCACCAGTGAGGGGACCCACATATTTTATTAGCTTTGGCATTAGTCTAGATTCCACAATGGAGGATTTTCCACATAAGAACCGATTTCTTGTTCTCACTGAGAGGATGCCACATGTCCCTGCACAAAAGTTGCCATCTGATGGTAGAACAATTCATGCACCATCACTTGTTAAGGGAGATATGCAAGTCTAGTTGCTTATGAGTCCTTAGAGTTTTGTTCAATTTACTACTATTGGTCCATCTTAACCCTTCAATCTCCGATGAGTCATTCTTGAGAAGGAGACGAGTCTTTGAATTATCCCAAGCATTGATTTTATTTATGAGAAGGCACCAATTATCATAGTCCACTCTTGTAACAAAGTCTATGTTCTCAAATCTTATCTACTCACATCTCTCATGGTTTAGAGATTTTTCCATCTACTTAAACATTTTTTCCATAGCTTCTTTGCTCTTTGGATGTTCTCCAAGTCGACTTTTTTATTCGCTTAATAGGAAACCAAATAGAATCATTTTTCCTAGTCCCCCCCACCGACTGCAATCTTCATTAACCTTGATATATGGTTTAATCTTGTTCCAACTCTTCCATATGGAGGAAATAAGGTGAGAACCTTTTGGAGTCACGAAACATTGAGAAAACATCAAGGTGAGCAGATCTAGATCCTTTCACCTAGGGATTCCCATAAGCGTAAGAAACGATTTTTTTTTTGAGAATTTGTTTAGCTCAAGAAGCTTTGACATTGCACCACACTTTGATCAGTCACTTGGCTATCAACTTTTCAACCATAACACCCACACCCAGAATGCCCAACCCACCAGAACCTTGTGGTTAGCACACATGGCCCACTTGATTTTGGGCATGCCCCTCGTATTGGGATCACCAATCTAGAAGAAATTTCTACAAGTACTTTCAAGCTTCACTAATTCTTTGTGTTTTGGTCTCCAACATGCCACGAAATAGATAATAGATGAAATGAAGAAGGTGTTGATCACCATTGCATGCCTTGTGAGGTCGAACTACATGCCCTTCCAGAACGCTAATTTTGCATCTAGTTTGGTAAGAAATGAGTTCCAACATTGACCCATTGAAACTTCAAATCCCATCGAGACATTAAAGAGCTAAAATTGGGAAATTGTGCATCTCCTTACATCCTTGGTTAATCAAGAATTGTGTAGGGGGCCCAAAAATGGCCTTGAGAGTAGATTTGGAGTGGTTTCTTTTAAATCTAGGTGTAGCGTAGTAAATGTTTAGACATTGCCAAAAGGTGTTAATGCTATTGGGGTCATTGTGTAGAAAAGCATTCGTCTCTTTGGTGAAGAGTCACATAAGCATATCGCTCTCAAAACGAGGGAGCCAAAAGACCCTAGATCTATCCAAGATGGGTCTAATGGTTAACCAAGCAACTTCGGCCATCGGTGACAATGGTAGAAAGGAGTGGAGCTAGAGGACAACCCTACCTAATAGAGAGTCTTAACCTAATTTCTATATTAGCTACTAAAAGACTTCTTGATTTCATTTTTCAAGAAGGATGTGATGCATGTTGTCTCCTATATGTCTTTTCCATCTTTACTCCTACTTTTTATTTCTAGCTTCTTGTTGAGAAATGCAAGGACTTCTTAACTAAAAAGTGGTCTTTCAAAAAAAAATTTGAAGGAAAAAGATTGATACCTGATGGCATTAAGCTTTTTCATCCGTAAAAAGTCAAAGGAATTCTCGTTGAAAGAGCAAGAATGACAAGGAAATGTAGAAAGAATTCATCTATCCCAAGGAGCTAAAGAATTATCCAAACCTTTTTTGGATAGCAAATGTTCTAGAGGTCATAACATCCATCGAATTCATTGTCTCCAATCCCAAATTGCAATAACAGAAACATTACTCCGAGACATAGCTTAGAGGAAAGAGTCTTGCAACATTAAAAGAAAAAATATATAAAAGAACGAACCTAGGCTGAACTTCCTCTTGAAAAAAAAGAGTCTTGCAGTAATTGTACTTAAAAGAAGGTTGAAACATGCGAACTTCCTCTTGAAAAAAAAAAGATTCCCGCAACCATTGTACTTAGAAGAAGGTTGAAACATGTCTGCATTTCTTCTTCAAGGTATGTAGGATATAAATTCTAAGAAATCAGTTAATTACCATTTAGGGTTTTACTATTTAATGCAATTGAGAAAGATATCAAACCCACCAACACATCCCATGCAAAGCTTATCCTACAAAATTTACTTGATCATCATGTATAGCACAATCTTCAAAGAGATATGAAATATACTATAGTGATCAAAAGCCTAATGATCGCTCCTATTCACCATGTTTCACTAAGAAAAGTTTCTTGCATATCCCCACACAAAATCCAACCTTATGCCCTATGAGATTATCAGAGACCACCTCTGTTAGAAGCAGGATAAGTCAAGAAGTCTTGGGTAGACAAGGAAGTATGAGACAAGAGGGACAAAGAGAAGGACAAAGCTCATAGACTTGACTGAGTAGGAAAGGGAGTCAATAAAGACTTGGCAATCAATGTAACTCTCACAGGGCATTAGTTAAATACGAATCATCTATGAGGTCAACCACAAAATTTTTTGTTACTTCTTGGAAACAAAAGAAGTTCCTTTGAATACCACCTTACCTTTTCAATAACTCTTTCTCTTTTATTTACAGTTCCACAAATTTGAGAATGAAACAATCAAAATATTTTTTTTTGGGAATCCAACATTGACAAAAAAAATACAGCCCAAATTCATGATGCAAAATGTGTTAAACACCCCATTTTTCCATCATGTAATTATGGGGCCTTTTACTTTTAACAAGGAAAGAAGAAGAAAAGAGAGGGAATTATCTAGGAAACAATAGTCATAAGATAGTGTGCTTTCTAATCATTGAGAAAAAAATAATCTCAACCACACAATTACAAATGAGAGGTTTGTCTTAGTCAAACACTTTGTCTTGAAATCATGCAATGATGGTTTATTTTACCCTTTATGTTGAAATCACACGCCAAAAAGAAGCAAAGAGAGGGGAAAATATGTTAGGCCTATAAGATTAAAAAAAGCAAAGAAGAAAAAACAATGTGAATGTGAGGGGATCCAAAAATATTCAACCATCAGATTTTGCATGATTTCATCCTAGGAAGTCTTATATGCTTTTTTTCTTAAAAGGAAGTTCGGCCATGGTCTAATCTCCCTTGATTGAATTAATAAAAGAAACTTATACATTGAATGGGATTAGTGCCCTCGCAATCCCCAATATCCCAAAACCTAGGGGTAGGACTTCCCGGAGTCCTAGTAGCTATGTTGGATCAAAACAAGTTACTAAGAAGGTAGGAGACCTAAGATTCGATAGGTGACTAACGGTTCAAAGTGAATTACTACGAAGGTTAATGTCGTTTTGTCACCCTCATGAGCGAACCACTTTTAATCTTGTTGTTCTCTAAGACAAACATCCTATGGTGTTTGAATGGTGGTGATTTTTTACAAATACTTATTCTTCTACCTAAGAATCCTAGAGATTTTTCAATTGACCATTCTTTTGAATGGGCATCAAAGTTGATCGCACATCTTTCTTTCCATATCCTCCAAAGCCCTTGCCCTCTAATGACATTCCACAAGGTTGAAGAGAAGCCAAATTTTTCACCAAGTAATGCTTGTTTCCAACTGATTTGCCTTTGTAAACTCAAAATCATGATAAGAGATTTCCATATTGCATAGCTCCTTGGGCACGAGAAGAAGAGATTGCCAAGGTCCTCTATGCCTCCTAGGCATCACTTGCACCAATTAGGGACCCCACATATTTTATTAGCTTTTGCATTGGTCAAGATTTCATGATGGAGGATTCACCACATAAGAACCGATTTTTTGTTCTCAATGGGAGGATGCCACAACTCCCCACACAAATGTTGCCATCTGATGCTAGAGCAGTTCATGCACCATCTCTTGGTAACAAAGATTGCAAGTCCAGTTGCTTATGGATCCTTAGAGTTTTATCCAATTTACTACCCTTGGTCCATCTTAACCCTTCAATCTGGGGTGAGTCATTCTAGAGAAGGAGACAAGTCTTTGAATTATCCTAAGCATTGATTTTATTTTCGAGAAGGCACCAATCATCATAGACAACTCTACAAAACAGGTTCTATGTTCTCAAGTCTTATCTACTTACACCTCTCATGGTTCAAAGATGTTTCCATTTACTTTAACGTTTTTCCCATAGCTTCTTTGCTCCTTGGATGTTCTCCAAATGATGTTTTTTTTATTTTCTTAATAAGAAACCAAATAGAATCATTTTTCTTAATCCTCACCACCTTCTCCAATCTTCATTAACCTTGATATATGGTTTAATCTTTTTCCAACTCTTCCATATGGAGGGAACAAGGTCAAAACCTTTTGGAGTCACCAAACACTGAGAAACATCAAGGTGAGAAGATCGAGATACTTCCACCTAGGGATTCCCATAAGCATAAGAAAGGATTTTGTTTTTGCGAATCAGTTTAGCCTAAGAAGCTTTTGCATTGCACCATGCTTTGATCAGCCACTTGGCTACCAGCTTATTAGCCATAACACCCACATCCAGAATGCCTAACCCACCAAAAGCTTGTGGTTAGCACACATGGCCTATTTGATTTTGGGTATGCCCCTCCTATTGGGATCATCAATCTAGAGGGAATTTCTGCAAGTACTTTCAAGCTTTGCTAATTCTTTGTCTTTTGATCTCTGACATGCCACAAAATAGATAATAGATTAAATGAGGAAAGTGTTGATCATCATTGCATGCCTTGCAAGGTTGAGCTGCATGCCCTTCCAGTAGGCTAATTTTGCATTTAGTTTGGCCAGAACTCAGTTCCAATGCTGACCCATTGAGACTTCAAATCCCATCGAGATACTGAGGATCCGAAAGATTTGCCCATTGTGTATTTCCTTACATCCCTAGTTAATCAAGAATTGTGGAGGCCAAAAATGGCCTTGAAAGAAGTTTTAGAGTGATTTATGTTAGATTTGGATGTAGCGCAAAAAATTTTTAGATTTGGTCAGTATTGAAAAATTCACGGACGGGAGAGAGCTTTGAAAGAAATGAAAAATGTCATGTTAAACATTGGTCAATAATGAAAAATGGCATGTTAAACATTGGTCAATAATGACAAAATGTCCGATTTATACCCCACCTTAGGAATGTGAATATTGGTGACATGCCACATTGTCTCATTGGATCGATCTTTTTAAAGTTTCCAGTGCTCATTAACATGTTTCAAAATTTGATTAATCATGAAAATTTGATTTTTGTAAATCCGTATATACAAGATCCCAATTGCCTTTTAACATGTTGTGACTAAAAAAACATTCTAAGGTTAAAAACATTCTAAGGTTAAAATTGTTGTGAAGAGACTCATATATTATTTTCTAGTGATCAATGAGACCCATTTGATTTTTCTTAAAATCCTTGATCTTTTGTTGTTTCTTCCTTGTCCAACATGACTATTTTTTCATCCTTGGTCATGTCCCTCAAATTCCATGGATCAAGAGACGCAATACATGATAGAGATAGTTTCTATATTAGCTACTTAAAGACTTCTTGATTCCATTTCTCAAGAAGGATGTGATGCATATTGTCTCGTGTATGTCATATTTCCATCTTCAATCCTACTTTTTATTTCTAGCTTCTTGTTGAGAAATGCAAGGACTTCTTAACTACAAAGCGGAGTCAATTTCAAAAAAACAAATTGAAGGAAAAAATTTGATACCTGGCGGCATTAAGTTTTTCAATCCATAAAAAGTGAAAGAAATTCTTGTTGAAAGAGAAACTATGACAAGGAAATGTAGAAAAAATTCATCTATCCCAAAGAGATAAACAATTTTCCAAATCATGAGCATGATAACTAATGCTATCACATGCCCTTGATATATTGTTCTTTTTTCGTCTATCTATTAATTCTTTATCTATTGAGTGTTTTGAAATTTCATCAACAAAACACATGTCACTTGAAAAAATAGCCAATGTTGAGAACACAAAAGAATTAGAGTAAAAAGACTTTGATTTTGAATCAAAGTAGGTTTCAAATTTTATTGTTGTAGTCTTCAAGGTAGAGAAAAATAACAAGCGAGCCATAGGAGGAGGTCAAGGTCATAGATAAGTCCCTTGTATTTTGATCTTTTCTTTATTGACACATTTATGAAGATGATTGCATACCATTTCACAACACACACATGCTTTTCAACATAAAAAAATACAAAAACCTTGCTTTATGTAGATTTAGAGTCTAAGGAGGGGTTCATTTCCTTATACTTGAATTTTTAAATGAAAGAGTTAGGAAGTGCTCATAAGCATTTTCATATTGCTAAAAGAGGTCTCTTAATGATAAATCCTCTGAAGAAGACAATTTTTTTGACGATACTTGTTCACTTGGGGATAAAATAGTTTGGAAGAGGTTATAAAACCCAATATGTAGAAAATGATATATTAATAATTCACATGTACAAGCATGAGATAATTGAAGAGGATGTGTCGACTAAAGCATATACTTTTGATAATATGATTTTTTTTTTCTCTATTGCTTTATATTAGGTGTTATAATTACTTTTTAATGATTGTAGATCAAGATTTTTTATGAAGACAAATTTTTGGGTGAGGAAATAATCTCAAGGGTGATTACATTCATTATTCATTGAATATAGACAAATACATGTTTTTGTTTGTGCATAGGTGGATCTTTGAAGGATCTAGCGCCTTCCCATTGTTTTGTTTAAAGTCATTATCAAGTATAGAAGGTAGTATGCCTCATACTAGAATTCCAATAGATTTTCTCTTTCAGAGAGACTAGCTACTTTAAGGATTTCTAGTGATGCTCATGAATTCCAAGCATCTAGAGTATTTTTTGCGTTACTCTATATATAATTTGGCATCAAGATATGTATATATGGAAAATCTAAAAGGTTATTGAAGAAAATAACCCAACTATAGGGGTGATTTACTAGAATGAATTATGCTCAAAAGGCTAAGTGAAATAAGAGTTGATATTTTAATCAATTAAACTCAATACATAAATGTATCTCTCTCTCCAAGTAATGAGTATTACAAAAGATTCATTGAGATTTACCTTTGAGTTACACAATTCTTTTCATTTTTCCACCTCCTTTCCTTGTACATGTGAAGAAGCTAGTACATGAATTGTAATGAGATTTTCCAATTCTTTGTGTGTTCTATGTAGAAAATGTCCTTGATCCTTCATAATGTGGACCATGCATATTGAATGTATTCAATTTTGAATAAAAAAGATAGTTTCATACCAAGTAATATGTGATGAATTTTACTTCATATGTTATTATGATTGGTATTATAAAAATTATTTTTGCTGCATTGAAATTTTCTACACAATCATCTCTAATACATTACTGTCTCAAGATGGTGAAGAACTAATCAAATTTATAAAAAGGCCAACTATATTTTCTGTTAACTTTGGTTTAATCTAACATTTTTAGTCACCTCTCATAGTTTTCACCAACATTTCATTCATTTACTCACTATCATTAAATCTAATAAATATCTTAACCTCTACACCTCCCATTTAGAAATCCTATACAACATCACCAATGCTCGGTTTAATTTTTATGTCTTTCATATTTAACTGCAAGAAAAATATTAAAGCGCCTCTACTTCTACCAAAATATGACTTAAGAGTCTTGAAATATGCACTCAAGTGTCATCCAGTTAAAAAATATCCATAATTTTCGATAATTGATAGTTCATCCAAATGTTTCTTTTCTACAACATTTGGAATTTCAATATGAAAGTAGAGTCACTTCAATGCTTTACTTTTTAGATCTTCAATGTTTTACTTTTTAGATAAAATTTAGAGCATTTATTTATTGTACTTTGAAGGATGGAGAGCCAAAATTAGTTGGGTTATTATCAAAGCTTCATTTATAAAAACAATACTACTTTTTTTCCATATTTTGATTGTTTTTTAGTGGATTCGCTTTCAATACAAATTAAAGATTAATTACATATTGAGATACCTTCACTCGATGCGGTTGGATCATTACAATTCAATTTCTTCAAGAACTTATTTTAAATTCTTTGCAAAAATTTTATAACTTCCTACATGATGAGGCCTTGGAAAACCAAAGCATCTTACTCTATAGCAATTTAAAATAGTACTACTTATTTCACATACTTTAGAAATTGTTGAAATTTAAATTTTTAAACACATTCATTCTCTATTAATCAATCTAAATTCCATTGTGATTCAAAACATTTTTTTAAAAATAATACTCTTCTAAAACTATTGAACATGCGTAAACCTACTATATTTATCACATGATCTCTAGAAGTTTTCATTCTTCTATTTTATTGTCTAGATCCATTAGCTTGACTTAGAAATCGATTAATTTATTTTAATCCAATTTGAATCCTTATTGGTGGTTCTTTGAACAATTAAAGTTCTTCAATCTCAATAGTCATAAGTATTAAATGTCGTTGCAATTCTCTCCATTCTAATATTTTTTATACGATACATTTTCAGCATAATATATGCATTTGACGTAACTATAGTATGATCCATGGAGATTTGTACAAAATCCCAAAGAACCATATTCTCCATGTCCTATAAAATATAATTTGATACATTGTAAATGAGGGAGTACTTTAAGTTTAAGGATCCACTAGAAGAACAATATTACTTGTCCAATATATGGTAATATTTTTATTTTCTTCTTTGTGTAATTTTTGAGTTTTTATAGAGTATAGAGACCATTACTACACCTCTCGTGTTGCATACACATGATCGAATAATATATTTCATACATGAAACTTGGTAGTACCATAGTATTTTTTGAAGCCAATCTTATCAAAAGATGAATATCATCTTTTATTTCAAGTGTTCCTCCATATTTTTCATGAACAAAGCTCTACAAAGAAGAAAATGAGAATGCACATTGATAGAGAAGAATGATTTTTTTTTTCAAAAGTGGAAAAGAGTAAAATACACCTTGGATATAAGAATAAAAGTAATTCTAAGTTGTGGCAAATAGTAAAGTAAGAAAAATTCTCAAATTGGCATGAAAATTAAAAAGACAAATTCAAAATAACCGAAAAGACAACGAGGTACAAACTACGAAGCATACATCCAAACTACCAGAAACTCACAAATTCCAATTGTGTGATAAATGTTTGAAATAAGCCTCCATCACTTTTTTGGAAGTGACTTGATTGGTATGAATGTGATTAATTACAACTTATTACGATTCCTTGCACAATTATTTTTCTTTTTGATGCTAATACCATTTTAAAAACCATCCATAAGAAGATCTTAGATACGTGATTAGCAATTTTAGAAATACAAAGATGCTCAAGGAAATGTGTATAAATCTGCATGCCGACTTAAAAATGAGAAATTTTGTGAGTTCTTGCATACTAATGTAGGTATGAATGCATATATATAGGTGAATCATAAATCTCTTGCCTTTCATATGCATGCAAGCCAAGGGATTTAACTTTTTCTTTTTTTTTTTTTGAAGTATAAGAAATTTGAAATGTCCAGCCGCGTGGGAATTGAACCTAGGCACTCTACCCCACGGTGTTCAACGCAAACCACTACACCACACACTTTTAGACCGATTTTATTATTTTTTGACATACTAATAAGATAATTTATGCCAGTATTGTTAATATCCATGTCAATATGCAATGTTTCCATTGGGTGATCTTACATCATAATAATTTCGGAATTTGAAATTTAGAAAACGATTTTCATTTGTCCATACGTAAAAATAAAAGACTTTAAGTCTCTCCCTCCCTCTCTCTCTCTCTCTCTATATATATATATATATATATATATATATATATATATATATATATATATATATATATATATATATATATATATATATATATATATATATAGAGAGAGAGAGAGAGAGAGAGAGAGAGAGAGAGAGAGAGAGAGAGAGAGTGTGTGTGTGTGTATGTATGTGTGTGCGTATATACACACACAGACTATATATATATATATATATATATATATATATATATATATATATATATATATATATATATATATATATATATATATATATATATATATATATATTCGAAATCTCTCAACTATTCATCATTTTATTCATTATATATATATATATATATATATATATATATATATATATATATATATATATATATATATATATATATATATATATATATATATATATATATATATATATATATATATATATATGTGTGTGTGTGTGTGTGTGTATGTATGTGTGTGCGTATATACACACACAGACAATATATATATATATATATATATATATATATATATATATATATATATATATATATATATATATATATATATATATATATATATATATATATATATATATATATGAATAAAATGATGAATAGTTGAGAGATTTCGAATATGATTTCAAAACCTAGTTATCAAGAAATCTATAAATGAATGTTAGTACTCAATAGTACAACCATATGAATGAATTATTGTAGAATATTGGAAACATTTATCAACAATATCGTATAGGTTGAATGATTCATGTAGAATTTTTCTAGGGGAGAATAAAAAATGATGGAGAAATAAGAACATATTTACATTTTGCAAAGGAAGTTCCATTATGTGATCTACTCTTCCTATAATTTAAATTAATGGAGAAGTACAATGAAAGACAGAATATTAATCTCATAAATGAGAATATTTCGAAGGCATAGCTCATTGAAGTCGGTAGGTGATTTTAAAGAGTTGAAGACTGAAAATTTTACAAAGACTTGAAATAGTAGGAAGAGTTGAAGACTGAAGACTGAAAATTTTACAAAGAGCGAGGATTCTCTGGAACGAAAAGAAAGATAGAGTTTCCATTCGAATTTAACTTAAGATGCAGCGGATGCTCTTTTCTTGTAAATTTTGCATAGAGTGATCGTTGTCTGAAACAAAAAAAAAGAAAAAGAAAAAGCTTAGTTTACGTACTTATGCATACTTTCTCTCTAAATGTACTCATGTGAGGATATGGACCTAACACGTTTTCCTGCATGAATATATGCACGCATGTATGTAAGTATGCACATGTGTAAGAATGTATGTCCATGTGCTTATCCTTGTGTGTAACTATGACTCTATAAATACACACACATGTAGATGTGTGTGCCTCTATGCCATAAATACACACACATGTAGTTGTGTGTGCATCTATGCATGTGTGTACAAAATCCATATGTATATGTGCATGCATGTATGTATGTATAAATGTACATATATGCAGATGTATATATGCATACATATGTACATGTACATGTGTGTGTGGCAATATGTATGCATATGTGTATATGTATGTATGTATGTACATATGTACATGCATATGAATGTACGTACATATCTAGGTATTTAGTAACATATTTGTATATTTGTGTATGCATGCATGTATGTACAGATGTATGTATACACGTATGCATGTATGTATTCTGTGTGTACATATGCATGCATGTATTTGTATATGTATGTTCCCTTATTTTTTTTTCATTTTTGAGAATTCCAAATACATCCTTGACATGGTCAATAATATCATCATATGGCTATCTTTAATTTATGGTGAAGTTTTTTCACGGACAACAACGATAATCTTCCTTATTCCACCACCATGCATTGGGAACACTTATTTTCAAAGTGTAGAAGTATATCCTTTTTGTAGAACTCTTTTTTAATTCAACTTTCTGCATGGCAAGATGCAAAAGTTAAAGAACACATTCTTGTTAATTGTATGAGGAATTTTGTGCAAGTTCTCATTATATATATTGGGTGAGTGCGTGAGTGAGGAAGCATGAAATAAAAATACACACAAGAGCAAAGAAGGAGATTAAAGCATAGCCTAGATACACAAAGACTAAAAGAGTTCTATATAGATAGATGATCAATAATATGAGAATATATGAAGTGAGAGTTGTATGTGAATCCCTAAGTATAATGTACCACCACATATGAGTATATCATGTATATGTGCTTACATGGGAAAAAACCTCTAATCAACACTACACTAAAAAATACCCATGTATAGGAAAACAATTCACATCAAAGCTAATTGAAAGACACATAAATGTAACTATATATATATATATGTGTGTGTGTGTGTGTATGTATATATATATATATATATATATATATATATATATATATATATATATATATATATATATATATATATATATATATATATATATATATATATATATATATATATATAGAGAGAGAGAGAGAGAGAGAGAGAGAGAGAGAGACATACACACACATATATACACACACACATATACACACACACATATATACACACGTGTGTCTTGTATTGGTTTTCTTTCTTGTTTGTATTTTTCATTTTTTATATTGATCTTATTTTTTGTGTAATCTCTTGCTTTTGTTAAATGTTTTTTCTAATGTGTATGTGTTTGTGTTCTCTATCTTTAGTTCATAAGTTTGGATAACTCTGAACTTATGAATATATATATATATATATATATATATATATATATATATATATATATATATATATATATATATATATATATATATATATATATGTGTGTGTGTGTGTGTGTGTATAGACACACATATGCTCATGCCTTTGCGGTGACACTTTATTAAAAGATATCTTAATATTTGGGGACGGGGATTTGTTGATGATACTTGGTTCTTTATCTAAGCATACACATTATTTATCTAGGCATATACTTTCTTTGATTCTTCCTTACTTACAAAGTCTTTGGGTTTTCTCATAAGCATGAGAGTTGAAGCTAATAACTTCCATGAGTCCAAGTTAGTATACATAAATGTTGGTAACTTAAGTATGTTAAGGGTTCCAAATGGAGTAGTTTAATGATTACAGAGGGATGTAATCTTTTCCACATTGGATACCCTCTTGGTGTAGGGTTCACTAATAGGTGGTATACCTCTTGTATCTTTGTAAAGAGTTCTCCTCGAAGCATCCCATCCCAAAGTAAGAATCTTTCAAATATTAAGATGTATAGAACACATAGAATAATGCAATCAAATAATCCATGCTAGTGTTGGATCAGTCAAAACGTTCATTATGGGTTTTCAATTTGTGCCTAAAAGGATTTTTGTTAAAAAAGCAAATAACATGTTTTGTGATAAGTTGTACATGAAATGCTATAAAAAAGAACACACTCATGTCCGACAGCCCTAGCTTGGTTGGTTGAAGCTCTTGCTTCTCTTGTGGGAGGCATGGTTTCAAGTCCAGTGAGCTATGTTGGTAGGACATCCCTTACTCTCTTATAGTGGTGAACTCTATCATTGGTAATAAGAGTTATACACGTTGTGTCACCAATCTCCTTGTCTGGCATTAGGGCCATTCCTGCCTAGTCTCTACTTTTAGTGAACCTTGGGGCTCTATTATTCCTAGTAGGTTTTGGGTGTTCTAATCTTGCGTATGTGGGATTTGAGGGGTCCCATGGGCACTATGCCCTTCACTGTTGTAGGTTGTCAATTAATTCAGGCGATCAGGAGTAGATCACATAGAGTACTTAAATTGAATCCACTTTGTACGCGTGTGTGTGTGCATCTGCTTGATTAAGGACCAGTTCACACTGTCAGTTGCACACGGTCCAATGGATGCCAACCATGTGGGACAAAATTGTCGAGGAAATATCGACCCCCCCACTCCCTGCAATTTTCCACTCCCTGCATTTGCCCATGTGGAAAATCGACTCTGGTCCCTCATTTTGAGAGCTTTTTCCGTTTTTTCCCTTCAACCAATTCGCATACATCGACGTTCTATTTTTCTTCTATTCCATGTGGAACTTCAAGCTAAGCGAAACTTCAGGTTTTTGATTGTTGATTGCACAAGAACATGTGGAAAATCATTACTGTCTCCGGTAAACCCACTAGCTTGTATGCACCTCGAGATAATTTGAGTTCTAGGGTCTCAAGTTGGTCGACACCACATAATACCCACAGAAAAGTAAAGACGGCGAAGAGATATTGGCACGGATATGTAAATCCTTGCAGAAAATTCCGATTCATGTTCTGCAATGAAGTGAATGTTCATTTTCTCTCCGTGCAGTTCTGATTAGCCCTTGACACAAATATGTAAACCCTTGCGGGAAATTCCGATGCATTTTCTGCAGTAAAGAAAACGTTCATTTTACCTCCGTGCTGTTCTGATAAGCACAATTCGAGTTGTTCTCATTTGCAAGGCGGAATTCATGCATGATCCAAGGAGTACGGCAGCCCTTGGGGGCTTTGCCCTGGTAATACACAAGAGTCTTCCTCAGTCCACGAGGAGCTTCCAAGTTTGGTTGGCTGTCATTGGATTTCTTGACTACAGGAGGATTTGCAAGTTTCACGATCTTATCGGTGCCCGTTGCTTTCCAGAACCCGCATTTCGTTCGTCGACTCGGCCTTCGCCTGTTCGAAGCCTCGATGCGTCTTTCTACGAAGAAGAACCATTCGTTCTCATGTCCTTTGTCACCGCCTGTCATACGTATCAAAGTAGTTGAATTGTCTTGCAATGCTTCAGTTTGATTTACAAATTATTTTTGCAAAACGTTGTTCGTGCTGTGTATTCATGCAAGCTTTTGAAATATTCTCTGGTCTTTGATGATCTTGTTCTGCAATTTTCTATTCTGACTTATGTAAGCTTTTAAATGATTTGGATGTTGTGCGCTGAAAATAAAAAAAGAATGAAAGGTGAAGAAAAGAAAGGATCTTATTCTGCAATTTTCTGTGTTGGAAAATGTGCAAAGAAGGAGATGACCATGAAGAAATGATCTACTGCTGCAAATTTCTGTGATAAAAACGTAGTCAGAAAGAGAGCTAGTAGAGAAATAATCTTGTACAGCGATATACAACGCTGGAAATGTACACAGAACGAGAGATAAATATAGAAACGTTCTTCTAACGCAATATATTGTCTTGGAAATGTACACAGATTGGAGAGTTCAATAGAGAAGTACCGTTGGCAAGTTCTGAAGGCTCGTACCGATAGAGGTCAACTTCACGAATGTGATCAACGCTATAGGAGGTGAGACGTGGATTAACATTATGATACACTTTTGGAAACAAGTAATACAGTACAAGCTCCTCGTCAGTTGGTCGGAATCGATAACCAGGCATTTGATTTAACTGCAAATTAAGCGGAGAAGAAAAATGCGTTTGAACATTGAGTCCCTTGTGTAAATGAAACAAAGGAGAAGTTATCGACACGTTGGAAGTGCCTAAAACAGCATCATTCTCAGAACGACATCTGTAGCCAGGTTTCTGGCATTGAAATTTGTTGATGAGCTCATCGTCGTCTCCGTCGTTGCTGGCAAATATCTGAGGCAACGAGCCGGAGTCGCACGATGAAGGAGTGCTGCACCACCGGTTAGGATTAGAGGACCAGAAATTCATCATTTCTTGGGTCACCGTTTCTTCGTTCCACGAACCGACAGATACAGGCATGATGGAGCTCTCCTGCTTTCCCATCGGCAGAGGTTCTCTCTCTCTCTTTTTCTCTCTCTCCGGCGTCTCATGCAAGCCTTGACTATCGGCGTCTCATGCAAGCCTTGACTATCATAGCGCTATTTGTAAGCTCCTCCTGCTTTCCCATCCGCAGAGGTTCTCTCTCTCTCTCTCTCTCTCTCTCTCTCCGGCGTCTCATGCAAGCAGCCTTGACTCGGCGTCTCATGCAAGCCTTGACTATGATAGCGCTATTTGTGCAACACATGTAGGAAGTGGATTGGCCTCTTGAACTGCTGCTAGTCAGAGCCACGAAACTCCGAGTCAAGGTAGAGGAAGCTGCAATGCGGCTTCGGACTTCCTTCTAAGAGCTGTCAGCTTTAAATGAGAGGATATGATATGATAAATTATTGTTTAAAGAGTTGGTCTAAAATTCAAGTTTTGTCTCAAGCCGTTTACTTGGGTGGTTGGGTCTGTCATCTCTTGAGGCGGGGGCGAGGGTTCAATTCCCACCGACAACATGTAAGGGATGGAAAGTTGTATCTTGTGGCTCATGTGTCACCGTTTGTCCTGCCTCGCGGTAGTTGTGACCGCCATCTAACTAAGCTATGTAAATCCCTGTTCTTGTGGGATAAGGGGGGTCCCATGGGTACTACGCCCTTCCTTGTAGAGTTGCAATTTCAAAGTTAAAGCCTAGAGGAGTAGGCCTAGGTTGAACCTCCATTTAAAAAAAAATTCAAGTTGTCGAGCATTGAAAAACTTGAAAAGATGTGGAATTTCAATTTTTAAAGTCTTCTATTTTGGAGGTGTGAAAGAGGATAGTAGTTATTAGTAGCATATTTGTGGTGTATTGGTTAACACTAGTGTTGTACCAAAAGAGGACACTATAGTGTTCTTTTTTCTAACAAATTAAAAAAATCATATATACCAATCAAATAAAATTTTCAAGAAACCTTCAAGCCCTATAAACACCTATACCTAGATGTTCTATAAAAAATATATTTTTTTAAATATAATTTTGTGGACCAAGTACATGAACCTAGCAAAATAGGTGGATTCTTTCGCGATTTCAATAAGAGGGACTTTAAGCTTAAGGCATTCTATTAATGTAGAACTATGTTGATTTTTGGTCATAATCCAACAAGATAGGCATTGAGTGGTTTAATATGGCCAAACCCTTATTCCTCTATTCTTGGGAAGTCCAATCCTAACCTCTATTCTTTGGAAGTGCAATTCTAACCTAAGGTTAAATCATTTCAACCTACCTCTTATCGTATAAACCCATGCATATGTACTTCATCGATATGCATACATAGTGTATGCCAAAAAAGCATATACATCTTCATTGGAAGATATTGAGCATGCATAAGGTTCAAAATTCAGCTCCTCCTTAAAGCATGTAAAATTTCCAATTTGGAATTTTGTTTGTCCAAAAAAAAATGATGCATAAATCCAAGATTTCCATGACCAAATGTATATATGACCCTTCATTCTTGTCAATAAATGAGGCTTCAAGTATCTATGCATCCATTTCCAAACTCATGTCTTTTGTAACATGCACTATAATTTCCTTTACATATAAGAGCTATAGTCTTTCCAATGCATGTTTTTTATTTATATGGTTTGCAATGAAAATAAAATGGTATCAAAACTTATCCATAAGTAAAGCTTCATCCAACCCTTAACCCTTGACTCTGCATGAGTGATTCCGTTTTGGTTTTGTAAGCTTGGGCAATCCCACTTCTTCCATTTCTGAAGCCCTTCTTGGGCATCTCTATGTTTACTTATGTGGCCAAATATGCATCTACTTCCACAAGCGTTCATATGTTACATGCATACATACTAACATGTAATCCCTATGCATGAATCTCCTTCATAAAGGTTTTAACAACTTCTAAGTGTTATCTAGTAAGTTATGAACATGAGGCCCACGAAACTCTGAGTGAAGCAGAGGAAGTTGTAATTTTGCTTCCTTGTAAACATTGTTAGCTTTAAATGAAAGGATATGATATCATAATTAATGTCTTTTTATCAAGAAAGTGTGGCTTAGTCATAAATGCACTTGAATTTCAAAGAGTTGTTCTAAGATTCAAGTTTTACTTTTGAGCCATTGGAAAACTTCAAAAGGATATACAATTTCAGTTTTTAAAGTATTCTATTTTTGCAGGTGTGATCGATGATAATAATTATTAGTAAGAGATGTGTGATATAGTGGTTAATACAATGGGTTTTGGGTTCTAGAGTTTAATCCCTAGGGAGATATGACATTAGCCCTTGAAAATGAGTGATAAATAGGGTCCTCTCATTGTGTAGGTTGTATTATCAAATTCCAAACCAATGGAAGCGTAAGACTATTCCATACCACAATCGTATCATCTAAGCTAACTAAGGGAGTGAGAGATGCATGTCTTTACCCAAACAACCCCTCCATTATATAGCTCCAAGTAAAAGGTGGCAATTTACCTAAAATGGAATATGTGTACCTTCAATTAGATGCATGCCTAAGGTGATCACATGGTTTTCAAGCTTAGGAAATCACATGTCTTCTAAAAGAAAACCCTCCAAGATCTCACATACAAGTCAAGTGGCTTGGAGAAGCTTCCAATCAAGCTTAAGGTACTCATCCTTAGATAAATAAACTCGAAGGATCAAGATCCTCCAAATAGGGATGAATATCAAATAAGTGCCAAGGGTTTTAAACCAAGAAACCAAAGGGTGCCACCCCTTAGACCCATGTAATTATACAACATTTCCCTCCCATTTAAATCATTTCCATCCTTGAGAATGCGTGGAGACATACGTTTTTGGGGTATTCCCCTATGCTCATGATATGTCTCATCTATCATGATCATCATGTCTCTAATTCGCCTCTTTAATCAAAACATGATGTTATCAAGATCTTGCTCACACACACACAGAAGTTACTAATGCAGAAAACACACAGAAAAATAGAGAGAGTAAGAGACGAGACTGAACACAGTATTGGATGCAATCTCTCCCCATGCACTCTCTTTTGATAGTCCACAAAGTGCATGTATTTATAGGAATTTTTTATTATGTTGAAAAGAGTGGTTACATGAGAGCGGCTTCGAAAAGCATGCACGAAACTAAAAGTTGGTGACTTTGATAGAAAGCCTTTCTTTTAATATCAGAAAGTGCGGTCTACAATGACCCTTATTCTAACCACTATTTTTCTAGCTATTTCTAATAATATAACCTTCTATGCGGATTTATTTACAAACTAAATTATAAATCAGATTTATTGATGTCCATCCTAAAGTCAAATTATTGTGTCCGTCCTAAAGTCGAATTATTGATGTCCGCCCTTCATGCTTTCACGCCCTCACGAACCTTCAGCTGCTATATCAAAAACACCAAAAACACATTAATACAATTATAAATTAACACTCCAACAATGCATTGTTCAACATATTCCATAATGTATAACATGCCCCTCAGTTGAAAAAATAACTGACCTCAGTTGATAAATAAAATAAACATGGATGGTCAGTCACATGTTTCATCACTAAATAAAAATAAGCATGTTCCATGTAAAACACATGCATGGAAATATTCATGGAGGCATTAAATTATTAAAATTATATATGAGGTGCTGATATAGCCTTAAAATAAGTCATTATTCTAATTCCTTGTCAAAATTATATCTAAAGTATGATCCTAAATACTAAATTTTATGTGTAAATGCATTCCATATAATCAAAGAAAATTAGAGTAGCAAAAAGACTATTGTTGTTGATGTGGTTGTTGCAAACTGATTCTCTTGATAATCATTTGGTACTCATTCTCCGCATCATGAGTAAAGGCAATAGCTTCATGTGTAGGTTGGCATGAGTGAAGCTTTGCTTGAATCTCCTTCTCTATCCCACCATCATACTTCTTCTTCATAGTATCGTTGGAAACATCTTCAAGCAAGTCAAGAGATACTAGGGATTGGTAGAACCGATCTATATGGGTTGTAAACGTATCACCTTCCATCCATTTAAATTTAGCCCATAATTATCGAACATGTATGTTGAACTATAAGGGTAGAAAAGAATCCTTAAACTTTTCTTGAAAAGCCTTTTATGTGTTTGGACAATCTGCACTATGACAAAGATCATTCCACCAAAGCTGAGCTTTTTCAACTAAATAGTTAGTGGCAAATTTGACTTTTTCACTTTCAGCATAGGTTTCATTAGTATAAAAATCATCAAACTGTGAAAGCCATGAAAGGATTAAAGGACCATCCTTATGACCATCAAACCGTAAAAACTAGTAATTCTTAACGGCCATCTTGGAATATGTGCCATGTGACTGGGCAGAGACAATAGCTTTGACCACCCTCGTAAGGTTGTCTTCATGAGTTTGCATCTTTTCGAGTATCTCATTGTGCTGTCGAATCTCATTTTGAGCACTTCATAATTCGTGCCATAGGGGCTCCAGTTGTTGCTCAAGTGTGACCTTGGGTAGATGTGATTCGCTGAAATCCTCCATGTTGTTCATAGGATCCATGAGGATGTAGAGACAAAACCTTCTTGCTAGATATGTGAAAACAATTTTTGAGTTTATTTGAGTTAAAATATAAAAGGAATGGTTGTTCTTAGGAATTGAAAAAGTAAGAAAGAGATGAAAGTTATATTAAATATAAGAAAAGAGAAGTAGAGTGACAACACTAAGAGATAGTGTAGTGGTAAAACACTTCCCTTGTGTGGGTTCAAATCCTCCCACCTTGGTGAATCTAAAAGTACTTATTGCCACTTATACATTAAAATTGGTTCATGTGTAGCCAACGGTTACCAAGGGAGCCTTGGGTGCCAATGATGCCAATGTAATGCCTAAGTTATGCCTAAGCCTAAGTTCTTTGCCTTAGTTGATGCTTTGGAGTAAGCCAAAGGAGTAAACGTAGGTGTAAACGTAGGTTCTGGTTCTGGAACTGGAACTGGAACTGAAACAGAAACAGAAAACTGAAACTAGAAACGAAAATGAAAACAGAAGCAGAGATGAAGATGGAGCTGGAATCAGATCAGATCGCGAACAGAGAACAACGAAACAGAGATCAATTCACCACTTGAACAACAAAACCCTCTTGTGCTCTGCTAAACTTGGAGCAGATTCCAAGGCACTTGTACTAGTAAACCAAAACTTGTATATATGTTTGACACAAAAAGATGAATTTCCTTTAAAGTCATTGCAATAGTGGGTTCAAATGCCAAAATGAGATCAAATAAAAATTTCAACACCATAGAGTGAAGCAGTTTTGAGCTGCTTATCATCCCAAGCATGCTCACCAATTTTTGTGTAATAATGAGAATATGACTAGAGGGGTGGCGACAATGCCCTAGATGAAGCAAGACATGTTGTGATTTCAATTGATAGAGTTAGAAGTTTGTGGAAGCACACGAGTAGCATAAGAAAGACGAAGAATGGAGCACAACATAATATAATCATTACGAAGTGAATGTACAAAGATAAGTGACCCATTAGGGTTATAGGCATACATACAATTGGAGGGAGAAAAACCTCCTAAAGAGGGAAAAAAGTTCCACGGTGGCCCTAAGTCTGTTCACAAACATGACTATTAGAATATATCAACACCAAGCTATGCGAAAAGAAATAAATCCAAAAAAGGAAGCAAGCCCAAAGATTTGCAAAAAGCCTCAAACTTCTCCCTAGGCAAAGCCTTTGTGAAAAGTTGTGCAACATTATCCTATGAAAGTACATAAGCGAAATTAGTCTCTCCAATAGAGAGCCTCTTCATGGCATAGTGTTGTGCACCTCAATGTCCTTTGTGAGAGCATGGAACATAGGGTTCCTCACAACTCTCAATGGAATCTGAATCTCAAAAAAGATGGTGGTGGTAGAGGATTGACCAACACCCTAGTCAACCGAAAGGTGTCTGAACCACCAACAATCAACATTCACTATGAAATCTTCCCTATACTCAACTTCACAACTAGAAGTGGCCATAGTAGGTTGTTTCTTTCATAACCAAGATATGCATTAGTTACCAAGCATGAAGCCAAAAGAAATTGGTGGAGACACGTGTCATAGAAACTAGCCCATTCTGAGCCAAAAAAATCATGTAAATCTTGTGATAATGATATCCTCTTGTGATAAAACAATCCAATTAGTTAGGTACCACTCAAGTAGCAAAAAATGCACTTAAGTTCCTACCGATGCTTGAAACATGGGAAATGCATAAACCTACTCATCTGGGAGATCAAAAACTAAATATCAAGTGGAGTTATGCATAAGTAAATCATGCATCCAATAACCTGTTGATAGAGAACAACCTTAAATGCATCTCCAAAATCATGGAGACTGAATCATAAGCATGTCTCCATGGGAATGGCAATAGATTTGCAATCTTCAAGGCCAAAATGCTACAAATATGTTTCAATGTATTTTCTTTGACACAAAGCTATTGCCCATCAACTTGCATAAATAGAACAACCAAATAATGATGTAAATGCCCAAATGTGACATCTCAAAAGAGCCACGCAAATCAGCGTTAAATTTAGTAATATGCATCTCATTCAGATGAATGAGCATCATATCATTAACATATGCACCAATGATGAGAAGTACATCATTTGCACGCTTAACATATAATGTGGTTTTAGTGGGATTGTTCTGAAATACATGTGCTAGCAAGTAGGCATGTATGTTCTCATACCAAACACATGGTGCTTCCTTCAAATCATATAATGTCTTTTTCTACCCACAATGCTTTGTTTCATGCCTTTTCTACATAAAACCATAGGGCTAAAATACATAAGCTTCTTCATGTAAATCACCAATCAAAAAAGTAGTCTCAATGTCCAATTGATGTACATTCCAACCACGATGAGCTACAAGTGCACAAATTCTACTAACATTGGTCATTCAATTCTGTTCCATCAAGCTTATGCTTTAACTTGTATACCCATTTAATGCGAATGGCATTTTTGCCTAGAAGTAAATCACATAGATAACAAGTACCATTCTTCATAATAGCACCATATTCTAATTGCATAGCCATGCTATTTTTTTAAATTACGTGCTTCATCAAAAGAAATAATTCTCATCACAAAGACTAGAGACCACTAATGCATAATTATTGAATGCAAAGGAAGCACTATGAGAGCCTGAACGAGTATGATGAGTATGATATGACAAAGGTGCATCTTATTTCCTATTTCTCAAAGTCTACACCAACCACTTAGGCATATTTCTTGCCTCTTCCATGTCAATCCTCTCATAAATAAGTGTGCCATATAAATCTACTAGAAATGGAAAGATTTGATGTCTCCTTGGTACATGAAAGTAAGGACTGAATTGCCTCTTCCACAAAAACAACATCATAGCTAACTAGAATGCATTTAGTTTGTGGATGATACAAATGATAGCCTTTTCTTTCATAACTAATTTCCAATCAAAATAATTTTTGCAACCTTATCATCTAGTTTCTACATTGTTGTTCAAGCATTAGTACATATGCAAAACAACCAAAAACAAATAGATGAGAAAAAAATGGCTTGGGACCATGCCAAACCTCATATAGAGTGATAGATTGCAATGATTTGGAAGGACACATATTAAGTACATATGCTATACCCATGATAGCGTCAATCCATGAGCTATGTGGTAAAGCTTGACTTTTCATCATACATCACATCATTTCCATAAGAGACTTGTTCTTTCTTTCTAAAAATCCATTATTTTGAGGTCTATATGTGTTGTACGCTGATTTTTTATCCCACACTTAGCCAAAAATGCATTAAAATTAGAAGACATATATTCCCCTCTTCTACCAGAATCAAGGGTGTCCATTTTACATGTTGATAGATTTTAAATCATAACCAACAAATTTTTAAGGAATATAAACACCTATAACTTTTCTTTCAATGGATTAACCCATGCATGCCTTGAAAATCCATCGATGAAAGTCATGAAATTTAGGAAATTCTAGAATAAAGGTGTTTGCATAGGACCACAAAATCATTATGAAGAAGTTCCAAGTTATGTGTAGCTCTAATTGAACGGTGTAGAGGAGACTATTTAAGATTTTTGCATGTGAAAAAATTGGCAAAGGTTAGATGGTCAAAGCTTGTGTACCAAAATTTTGCATCCCAAATAGCACGAAAAGCATGAACTGCACATGTTGAGCCATCCTCAAATTTTGGATAATCTATGAGCATATATAACCCATGCCATAAAATTCCAAAAACAATGATAAAATCACCATTCAAGAGATTGTGAATCGTACATCTATCATTAACAAGTTTGATAACCAAGCCAATCTTGGCTAGTGTTAGAATTGATAACAAATTTTTCTTGATCCCTAGCACATATAAGGCATGTTAATGTAAAAGAACTACCATCAACAGTGAGAATGATATTTCCAAATCCCATTATAGGACAAAAGGAATCGTTAGCACATCTAAGAATATTCCCTATAGGAGCGGGTTCAAGTGAAGTGAAGAAACTACACTATGAGGTAATATGTTTGGTTGCGCCACTATCAAAGTAATAAACATCCAAGTCTACTATAGACATACAATGATCACGAGAAGATGCATCATAGCTATAAACAATAGTAAATGCACATTCTTCATTTTGAAGAAGATTAGTAGAATCTGTTTTAGGTGTAGAGACCTCTGTAACAACCATTCTAGACTCTTTCTTCTTTTCCTCCTTTGCAACTAGTTTAGGAAAACTCTTCATGACATGATCATTCGGCTTATAATACTTGAAAAACTATTTTTTTTTTCTTGTCATATTTGTCTTCCTTCTTTGATTGTGCAACATTAAAAAGATTTTGCTTACTAGCAGATGATCTACATTTACTCTTGCCCTTTTGTCTAGATTAGAAAGCTTGATCTAGAACATGCATAATTAACTTCTTCTACCTAGAGTGTATCTTTGTGCAATGAAATACAGTCTAGTTCTTGAAAGGTTGAGGCAATTGGTTTGACTTTCATCATCAACAAAAGAGTAGAAGCAAATCTCTTATATGAATCTAGAAGACCATTGCAAACAACGTGCAGAAGTGAACTAGCTAGAAAAAAATCATGAGTAGAAATTATCTCCCCCTTTTGAACATCATTGTCCTCAATGGTAGAAGAAGATACGAACCTAGGAAGCAAAACCTTTGATTCCAACTAAATAGAGTATAGTGTGTTGGGTATTTGAAATACTAGATAATAAAAGGGAGACCACTAGCCTCTATGTCCCATATCTAGCATTTTGTTATGAAGCTTCCTTCTAAAGTATAATATCCATTAAGAGAGTGAGTGAGTACCTATTGATTCACCCAACTCCACCCATATTTATACCAAAGGTCCGAGGGATCCATGTCTTGAGATTCCTCCATGTGTCCTTCCAAGTGTCCTTCACATGGACACTTTCCAAAGTAAATCACATGGCTTCTATTTCAATTGAAGCCTTCTATTCATGTATGCGTCAAGATGTCCCTTGGGAGAAGCTTCTCCCAAGACTAAGGTTCCTTTACCTTTTGATATTTATTCCTAATGATAAAAACCCTTCAATTGAGACTTCAATTGAATAAATTACCAAGGGTCAAAACCAAGAACATAAGTTCCTACTTCAAGGGTCTAACCCTTTAAATTAAACCAAGGATTTTCAAGGATAAATACTAATATCCAAGGGTCTAACCTAAGGGTTATACAACATTCTTCCCCCCTTTAATATTTTCCTCCTCTAAAATGTGCATTGATATAATATGAAGAGTATTCCTCTGTGCACCATGATCTAACTCGTTGATCATGGACTCTGTCTCAAATGATTTTGCCTCATTCGTAACTTGAAGTTGGGAACGAGGGAAATCTTTTGTTTATAGAACTTACTCATTCCCAAATGGTGTTTTCTTCTGTTCCATTCCTCCATTTAACTAGGAAAGTTTTATATAAATGGTCCCTTGTCTTTTTATCTTGAGCACGTAGTGTATTTTCTAGTTCATGTGGGATTTATGAAGAGAAATTGGTTGAACTATTGCATCTTAAGATACAATATTTTCTTGTTCAAGAGTTTTCTTTTAAATTTACTTACATGAAACACTGGATGAAGTAAACAATCACCTGCTAGTTCTAACTCATGAGCCAAAGTCCCTATTCTTTTGAGAATCTTGAGAGGGCCACAGAATCTTAGAGAGAGTTTGGTACTAGGTCATGATTTCAATGTCTCAGATTTCTCAAGAACCTTTAGATAGACTTGTTCTCTAACCTGAAAGGAAAAATCTCACCTTTTAGGGTTGCTTAATGATTTAGCTCTATCTTGGAATTTCCTCAGGTTTTCCTTAGCTATTTTAAGCTTAAATTTCATGTATTCTCAGAAATCTTCAACTGCTTCGACTTTTCCATTTTGCAGTCCAACTGCATACAATGCTCTTGGTTGGATCCCATACATTAACATGAAGGGACTATCTCAATTGTAGAGTGCTTAGCACTATTTTAAGCAAACTCTACTAATGATAGATATTCCTCCCAATCAGTTTGGATGGAAGATACGTAAGCATGACATATCTTCAAGTATTCGATTGAGTCTTTCACTTTGACCATCCATCTGTGGATGTTTAGCGATACTCATGTTCAGAGTCTACACTAGCCTTTATACATTTTTTATCTCTTCTATGTCAATCCTCTCATCAACAAGTGCATCATGTAAATCTACATAAAAAATGGAATGATTTGCATCATCATTTTAGAACCTATAAAGGTTGAGAAATTGCCTCATTTGGATCAACGTCGACTCTCCACCTATTAAAAAGAGGCAAGAAAGTTTCATATACATTTTTTTCTCTAATCAATGTCACCTTGGTACATGAAAGTAAGGGTAAATTGCATCCACAAAAACAACATAATAGCTAACGAAAATGTGTTTAGTATATGGATAATACATACGATAGACTTTGATTTCATAATCATACCAAAAAAAAAAATATTGCACAACCTTTAAAATTATTTATGTTGTTGTTCCGACACTAATGCATATGCCAGACAACCAAAATTATGCAGTTGAGTAACACATGGCTTGCAACCATACCAAGCCTCATATGGAGTGATAAACTACAATACATATGCTGTAGACATAACATCCTCAAGCAAAAAGCTATGTGGTAAAGCATGAATTTTGACCATACACCTCACCATCTCCATAAGATCCATGTTCTTGCTATTAGAAATTCCATTATGTTGAGGTGTATATGACACTATACACTGATGTTTTATCCCATGCTCATCCAAACACTCATTAAACTCAAAAGATATATAATCCCCCCCTCAAGCAAAATGGAGGGTGCCCATTTTCCATGTTGATTGACTTTCAACCATAATGACAAACTATTTAAATCACATAAATACTTTGGATTTTTCTTTCAATGGATAGGCCCATACATGCCTCGTAAAATCATCAATGAAATTCATGAACTTGTATAGGTAACTCCAAAATGAAGGTGTTTGCATAGGACTACAAACATCACTGTGAAGAAGCTCCAACTTATGAGTAGCTTTAAATGAACCATTTTTTGGGAAGGAGGAAGTTTGATTTTTTTCCAAAATGTAGCCTTCAAAGACATGTTTAGAAGGTGCCTCAAGTTTCAAGAGAGGACACCATTTCAGATTCCTGCAGGAGAAGTAAACTAGAAAAATTCAAATGACCAAAGCATGCATGCCAAAGCTTTGCATATATGATAGCTTATAGATCATGAACTGCACATGTTGAATCATTCACTTAGTTTGCAAAATCTATGAGCTTATACAACCAACAACATAAAATGCCAAAAGGAATTCACATCACCATTCGAGATATCATCAATTGTGCATCTATCGACAACTAGTTTGAAAACCAAACTAGTATTGGCTAATGCTATAGTTGATAATAGATTTTTCTTGTTTCCTGGCACATGTAAGGCATTTGACAATGTGAAAGAACTACCATCAAGAGCACTCATATTGATCTTTCCAACTCCCACTACACAATAAGAGGATTTGCTAGCACATGTGGTAGTATTCCTTGTAGCGATAGGCTCAAGTGAAGTGAAGAAAGTGTGCTATGAGGTAATATGTTTGGTTGCACCACTATAAAAGTATCAAACATCCGAGTCTACTATAGACATACACTACTCATGAGAAGATTAATCATAGCTACAAACAATAGTGAATGCCCATTTTTCATTTTGAACAAGATTAGCACACTCTATTTTAGGTCTAGAGGCATCTACAATAACCATTCAAGCCTCTTTCTTGTTTGCCCTCTTTGTAGCTAGTTTAGGAAAACTCTTTATGACATTATCATTTGCCTTATATTACTCGTGAAACTCTTTCTGGCTTTTTTTTTCTTGTCATCTTTGTCTTCCTTCTTTGATTGTGCAACATTAGTGTATTTTTTCTTACTAGTAGATGAGCTCCATTTACCTTTGCCCTTCTGACTAGCTAAGAAACCTTGATCTACAATCTGCATAATGGACTTGTTCTATTGGATTGATCTTCATACAACAAAATAGAGACTAACTCCTCAAATTTTGAGGCATTTGGATTGCCTTCCATCATCAACCAAAGAGTAGAAGTGAAACTCTAATGTGAATCTAAAAGACCATTAAGAAGAGTCCGCACAAGTCAACTATCTAGCAAAATTTCATTAGTAGAAATCAATTGATCCTTAAAATCTTTGCTCTTTATCAAAAAACTATCCATTGAATCTCACTCACTCATATGCTCACTCTCTAATTGCTTTCAGAGATAAGCAATATGATCCTTGTTTCTTGCCTACTATAATGTTATGAGAGCATCCCAAGCATCGTTTGTTGTCTTACAAGAGTAAATATGGGGGATAATAGCATCTTTGATAGGCAAATCTATCAATGCACATGCCTATGCATCTCTTCCATCCCAACAAACTTTCTTTGTAGCAAGTGCAATAGGAACCAAATCACGACTAGGAAATTGAAGATTAGCATCTTCAACACCATCCCCATCACCATCAATAGCTATATTTGTTGGTAGAAGGTTGGTTGGTACAAGAGGCATCAGTATTAATGATAGAATTCCTACCAATGCGAGATTCAAAGATGCCATATTTTTTGTCTAAATTAAAGGATCCAAAAGCACTTAGAGAAGAGGCAAAAGGTATAGACATTAAAAAAATGGATGTAGGATTGTAATAAAAATAATGAGATTTTTTACGTAAATTGCAATCCGAATGCAAAAATGGTTTGATCTATATGAAAAATAGAAGAAATAGTGTAAGAAAGATCGACTTCTTTTTTCACATGAGCAAAGAAAGAACATTTCCTTATCTAGATCACTTCATTGTATTAACCAATTTTCCAACCAATGAATGGCTTCAAGCAACCAGTTCTAAAGCTCATTCATTAGGTCAAGTCATATATGATGATGACGATGAGCTACGTTTGGAATGTGATTGGAGCTATCATAGATATGTTGGTATATTTAGGTAGTGATGTGTGTGAACACACTAGGACCACCAGGGCACTTTTTTCCCTCTTTAGGAGGTTTTTCCCCCCGGTTTGTGTATATGCCTATAACCCTAATGGGTCACTTATCTTTGTACATTCTTGTGGTAATGCATTCAGTATTGTGTATTGTGCTCCAAGCTTCTTCTTCTTCCTTGTGTTGTTCGCATGCTTCTGTAGACCTTAAACTCCAACAATTGGTATGAGAGCAACTCGTCGCTTCATCTACGGCACCATCGACATCCCTCTTGTCACAATCTTAAAATCGCATGAAAATTGGTGAGCATAACTATCGAAGCACCTGTGCAGGCAATTTCATCTTTTTGTGCCAAAGATATATGCATGTTTCAATTTGCCAGTATAAGCACCTCAAAGTTTGCTACAGGTTTAGCAAACTCAAAATGGTAATTTTGTTCCACTTTTTGAGATACAATAATTATTCTGCATCAGGGTATTTTAGTCAGTGGCCATGGCTGAAAGTAGTGATGCATTTTGTATGTTGGCTGTTGAGGATAAGTTGGATGGTACCAATTACCCATTATGGGCTTATATGATGTGTCATGTATTGGTTGCAAAAGGACTGTGGAATATTGTGTAGGGTGTTGAAAACATCCTATTACACTTGTAAGCATAGTTGTTGAAGGTGATATAGATGACATGAAGTATTTCGTTGGCAATGCACCACAGTGCACTCTCTTTCTTGTGCTCAACGACGATATCCTTGGAGTAGAAAACTGAGTTCCTAAGGCCGCACGGTACTCCACATAGAGACTGCAAAATACATAGAAAACACAGTACACAGGGAGCAGGAAGATAGAATTCTGAGGTCTTACAAATGCAGTCGAACTTACAATCTGTGATTGACCAGGCCACTATATGTTTTATTGAAGAGCATATACAAAGAAGTGTCCAGTGGCCATTTGGCCTTTCACATGGACACTAATGTTATATTCTAGAGATGTACATGCTTGGAGGAACGAGAAGTTCCTTGCTCGGGGGATAGCGAAGGCCAAAAGCCAGAGAGTTCATACAAGGTGCCTACTCATGATGGCCAGATGAGTAGAGGGGCCTTAGAGAGAACTCTAGATGGTGACTAGGCAAGGGCTATAAATGGGCTGGGAGGTGAGTCCCAGGCATGTCATTCTCCACTTCTCACATTTGTTACCAGAGCAAGAGAGAGAGATCTTGGGGAGTGCTTGATGGAGATGGAGAATTCATGAGTTCGTGAGCTTATTCTATGAAGACTTCTTCCTCTTGGAGGACAACTTGGTCATTATATCCATGGCGGCTGCACAAAGGAGAAGAAAATCGTGTAGAGTTATGCTCAGGAGGCAAAAAAAAGATTGGCGCAAATCTGATCGTGAGGCAAAAGTTCAAAGCAAATCCATCAGGTAAGTAACACAAACAAAACAAGCTAATGTAGTTGCAGTTCAGTCATGTGACGGGCGGGGTTATCGAACTCCCAACCTCTAATTTAGAGGTGAAACCTGTAGCCATTAGAGTATACGAATTTGACAGAAATATATGTGCAGATACAATATGATAGGTTTGTCCTGTTGTGCGTTGAAGAAGGAAGAAAGTACAAAGGGAGTAAGAGAAAAGAAGAGAAAAAGAGAAGTGAGAAAGAGAAGAAAGAAAGAGAGAGAAGAAGATAATGAAGAGAGAGAAAGAGAAAGGTATAGAGAACGAAAGAGAGAGAATGAAAGAAAGAGAAAGAAAGAGAAGAGGAAAGAAAGAGAAAGATAAGAAGGAGATGTCAAGAGATAGGAGAGAGATAGAAAGAGAGAATTCAAGAGATAGAGAGAGAGAAAGAAAAAAAATGGAGAGAGAGAGAAAGAAAGAGAAAAAGATGGAGAGAGGGAGAGAGAGAGAGAGAGAGAGAGAGAGAGAGAGAGAGAGAGAAAGATAGAGAAAGAGATGGAAAAGAAAGAGATGGAAAAGAAAGAGAGGTAGAGAGAAAGAGATAGAAAAAGGAGAGATAGAGAGAAAGAGATAAAAGAATATGAAGGAGCAAGAAAATGGATGAACAAAGAGGAAGAGAGAAGATGAAAGTGAAGATTAGAGAGAAGGAAAAGAGTAGAAAGAGATAGAAGAGAAAGAGCAAGGTTAGCATACTTACCTTTACTAAAATGGCCATAACTCTCTCATATGGTATCCAAATTGGACGATTAGACTTCGGATAGAAAGTAAACTTCAAGGGCTTTCCAATGAGTCACTGGAAGCTATCAGTGGATAATTATAAACCACCTGTAGAGAGCATTTAATTCTCTGCATATCATCTCAAGGAGGTATGCTGCCCACTCACCTAGCTTCATTATTTTGGCCATAACTTCCTCATAGAATATCGAAATCAAGAAATTTAACTTGGTATAGATTCTACACTTCAAGAGCTTTCTTTTGAGTGGTCATAATACATATTTGGACCATTGGAAGTCATCTCTGCACAAGCGTTTAGATGGCTGTTGGCTATCGAGAAACTCTTTTTGAGTGAATTGAGTGTTCGATTATGATATTTAGGAGTTTTTAACCATATTTTGAACCATTTTTGGATAGGAATGAATTGATTTTCATAAATTTGCATCATATTTTTTCTCTCAAATAAATTCATTTGCATACTCCTCGCATCAAAGTTTATAATTTTGCATTATATTTTCTTTCAGTTTTAAGAAATCAATATTGGAATGTGCATGAAAGCTAGTTTTACATGAATTTATCTATGCACATTAAGTTACACTAACTAATGTTGATTCATAAAAGCATGCACAGATCTTGTTTGTGTGTTTTAGAATCTTTTGCAGGTATTGAAAGCAGAAAAAAGACATGGTTATGAGGGCGTGTAGTGCCCAACAACACATTTTGGCAAAGTTTCTTTTTTGCAGGTTTCTAGAGTAAAGAGAGTGGTTTGCCAACCACTAGGCTGATGCCTATCATTGTAAAATCTACTATTATTTGTTTCAGACTTCATTTTTCCTGGTGAAATGCTGCCGAAAATTTTGTAGCCACATAGCGTTATATGCCATGTGAGAACTAGAGTGATGTTGTGTTGTGTGAGAGAGGAAGTCTTATCAGCATAGCTAAAAGCATATAATTTTATTGAAGTAGAGAATAATATGCATGAGTGTATGCCTGCATACATAGACGATATGATTGCTAGAAAGTTGAAGTGCATGATGCATTTTCTGTTTATTGAAGATCACTTTTATGTATCACCATGACTGGTTAGGGTGAGCATAAGGTATGTGATCGAGGTACCAGGAATAGGCTAATTATTCCTTTAGAAAGTAAAAGATAAGGTATATACATCAAGAGCAACTAAGATGTGTTTTCGACTAGTAGCGCTTAAGCACATAAACTATTTTTCATGCGAGTATATGTACTTGATATAGACACTTATCTCGAGTCCGCACAAGAGTGCTATGGATATGATCATCAATACAAGTATTAAGTGCTTGTATATGATTGGTTGTAATGAGACTAATGAATGTGCAAGAAGCACAATGAATAGAATGACATCCATAGATGTTCACTTTTACAAAAGGGTGGATACTATGTAAAGAATTGATTCTTTTTCAACGAGACGATTTGGATGATTATTTGGTTTGCATTGATCTAGACAATCATTATATGCATGGATATATCTCCATGACATAATCCATTCAAGATAATGAGTTTTTTTTTTATCATAAGAATTAACATGTCTCGTCATTTTTAAATTTGAAAAAAAAATTGATTGAGCAAATAGTTAGAGAGGTAGCAACCTCACAGAGATTTGGATGCTACTCTTTTGAGGGAATTCCCAAATTTATTGAAATTTGGAGGGCAAGTAGCTCTTAAGATTTTATTTAATCTGACCAAGTTTCAAGTAATTTGGACACTTTTAGATAGGTCAAATGACCTCTGCACTAAAAGTTCTGCTAGTAGAGGTAGAGGCCTGAAACAAGTGACATAGGCCTATTACAAAGGGCCTTTATCTTGATTGGTAGATCCAAATGAGACCTAAATGGAATGATTTTTGTTGGAAATGAAAGCTTGATAGATGCACTTTGTGCATACTAAGTTTCATTATTTTTAGAGATCATTTAAAAGTTCAAATAATCTCTGCACATGAAAGTGAAGCCTCTGGAATTTGTGAAATGAACAGAGACCATGTCACCTAGAGGTGATTGATTCTCTTAGCTCCTTTATTCAAAGTGAATGATTTTTGTTTCTAACATTAGCTAAACACCTCTAGATGGTGTGCATACAATTTCAAGCTGAAATGTTTCTCCATTTAGGAGATATAAAGAAAATAGTAAAACTTAGCCTCTGCAAATTGTTAAAAGTTTGCAGGTATAGAGGCTTAGTATTTTGGTCATTGTGGAAGATCCAAATATCCAAATACTATGAAACGTATATCAATTACATTAGATAGTTGTAGCTATATGCTATTAAAATTTGGAAGCAATTGGACATCATTTGATAGGTCAAATGATCTATTCTTCTCAGACTAATCTATGGCAAGGATTTTCCAAGAGTGGTACATGTGACTGATGAGCACATGATAGTTTCATATTGGAAACTGAAATTTCAAAAACTTTTGTTGGAGAAGCTACTCCAGTATAGCCCCTATGCTAGAACCAAAATTCAAGGATTTTGGAGTTTATCTTCATAGTTACAAGTTATTATAAAAGTGCAGCAGTAGTGTTTCTAAGCTCACCTAAGCGCAAGTATAGCAGAGATAGAATTATACTTTGGAATGAGTATTTGATTTCATTTTGAATTGAAATTTTGTGAGACCAAACTAGATAAGTTGATCCATAGTTGTGCACAAAGAAAATGGAATTTGGAATTAGATTGATTAGTCTAAGGGCTTCAAGAAGATGACCCTGTACATTTTTCAGAATTGGTCATCAAGTGTTTGACCTTTCTAGTAAAATGGTCATAAAGCTCTGAGAAAATATCCAAATCAAGTGATTTTTGTGCCTAATGAAAGCCTGAGAAGAGCTACATAGGCTGGAAAATTTCATAGATTTTGGATGAGTAAAAGTTAGTTAAAATTAAGATTTAATCTGCTGCTGTTGGAAATTGTTTATGTAGGAGGCATTGTTGAAAGGAAAAGACTTTTCATAGGTTTTTTGTGATATTTTTTGAGATGGTGTGATATATTTTGGTCCATAGTTGGGATTATTATATATGAGAGATTGAGATTTTGGTCCATAGTTGGGATTATTATATATGATAGATTGAGATTGGATCCATGGTTTGGATGTGACTGATTGAGATCTTACTCCATAGTTTGGATATGACAGATTGATATCTTGGTCCATAGTCTGGATCATTGATAGATTTTCATATTGATATCTTGGTCCATAGTCTGGATCATTGATTCATAGTTTGGATCATGATGAGATTTTCTTTAGTTTTATTTCATTACAGTGAGTAAATCAAGCAGATTTACTTGAGCTTAGTATTTTATTACTCTAGTGAAGTAAGTTATTTTGCATAATTATACCATATGACAAGCTGTCAAAAGGTATTTCAGGGAGACAAGGGCAAGCTTCTGAGGTCTCTACAGGTGACAAGCTGTCACAAGTTAGTGGTCAAGGTCTAGGCATAGGGAGTTTGAGGATATTCCGAGTACTTATGTTGCGCACATATGGACTCATTGGGCCTCAGAGGGATTCCTACAGTATGCCCAAGGCAAGGACTACTATTTGTTGGTGGAAATGCTAGATATAAAGCACAGAGACTAGTTGTCTACTTTTTGAGCATCTAATATTTCAGACACCTACCACACTCTACTTTTATTATTTGGAATCACAGATTTTGATTCCCAGGTTTATAGCTCCTTCTATATCATTGAGGACAATGATCTTTAGAAGGGGGAGAGAGTGTTAGATTCTAGAGATGTACATGCTTGGAGGAACGAGAAGTTCCTTGCTCGGGGGATAGCCAAGGCCAAAAGCCAGAGAGTTCATAGAAGGTGCCTACTCATGATGGCCAGATGAGTAGAGGTGAGTCCCAAGCATGTCATTCTCCACTTCTCACAACTAACGGTAACAATCTCCCACTAAAGGCCAATATGGCCAAAGTAACTACGAGAAAAAAATAAAGAATGATAAAGAATACCTGAGTGTAAGTATACAAACTATACCTCCCACTTGATGGGCATGTTACACAGTATACAAGTGACTGTGTAAAATCATGAATCAAGTAACCCCCATCAAGTGACAGCAGTGTTGAAAGCTATCCTGTGGTAGAGCTTTAGTCAAAGCATCTGCAACATTATCTTGAGGGTGAACCTTCTCAAGAATAGTGCGTTCAATGGCTAAGCAATCTCTAATGAAGTGATACCTCACCTCAATGGGCTTGGTCTTTGCATGATAGATCGGATTCTTAGCCAAAGCAATGGCACTCTGGCTGTCATTGAGCAAACGAGGTACATGCTAAGGTAAACCCATATCACAAGCAAGATGAGGAAGCCACAATGCTTCCTTACACTTGTTGCAACATACTCTAATTCTGTGGTGGAAACAACTATACATTCTTGAAGACGAGATCTCCAAGACATAGCACCTCAAGCAAAATGAAAAATATACCCTGATGTAGACTTACGATTGTCTACACAATCAGCATATTCAGAATCTATGTAACCAATAATGGATGCTTTCCCTCTACCTAAGCATAGGCACTTATCCTTAGTGCCACTCAGATATCTCAAAATCATCTTGACCGCTTTGCAATGTTTCTTGCCGGGATTAGACATATATCTGCTCACAACTCCCATTGCAAATGCAATGTCTGGTCTCGTAGCTACCATAGCATACATGAGACTACCAACAACAGATAGATAGGAATTTTGGTCATGAATTCCTTTTCCTCATCTGATTTGGGGCAATCATCCTTGCTCAATTTCACATATGTGGCTAAAGGTGTACTCAATGCTTTTCCACCCTGCATATTGAAACTGTGAAGTACTTTGGATATGTACTCACTTTGAGACAAGTATATGCATCTTTTACTCCTATCATGAGTAATGCGCATGCCAAGAATATGTTTGGTATACCCCAAATGCTTCATATCAAATGTCTGACTCAACTTCCTTTTGAGAATTAACAAGTCATAGGAGGACTTTCCAGCAATCAACATATCATAGACATAAAGTATCAAGCATATCAAGCTACCATCTGAGCATCTCTTTGTGTAGAGACAATGATCCTCATTGTTTCGAGAATAGCCTTGGACTTTATAAAAGCATCAAAGTTTTGGTACCATTGTCTAGGAGACTGTTTAAGTTCATACAAGCTCTTCTTGAGCTTACAAACTAGAATTTCCTTGCCAGAAACTACATAACCCTCTGGTTGTTCCATATAGATCTCATCTGTAAGATCTCCACGCAAGAAAGCAGTTTTCACATCCATTTGGACTAGCTCTAAGTCCTCCATTAGAACGAATCTGAGCAACATACGCAAAGTAGTCATCTTGACCACTAGAGAAAGATTTCCTCAAAATCAACACCATGTTGTTGCTTAAAACCCTTTACAACAAGTCGTGTTTTATATTTTGGAGAAGCACTATCTGATGTGAATTTCAGCTTATATACCTATTTACATGGTAAATCTTTCCTGCCCTTTGGCAAAGGTACTAAATCCCAAGTACCATTCTAGTGAATAGAATCAAGCTCACTCTTCATGGCACGCTCCCATTTGACATGATCCTCTGTCTGCATAGCCTCTTTGTAGCAAGAAGGCTCACCGACATCTGTTAGCATAACAAAATCTAAACCTAGAACATATCTATTAGGTGGATACGAGACACGTGTAGAACTTCTCGATGGTTGCTAAACAAGAACATGTGCAAACTGATCTGAATGGACATTCTCTTGAACATCCCTATGTGCAGCATTTTTATGCATGCTAACCGTGGGACTAGTATCCTCAAACACCACTCTTCTCCCTTCAACCTCCTTAATGGGTTGTTTATGCATCTTAGACTCATTAAAAATGACATCACTACTTCTGATCATTGACCATGTTTCAAGATCCCATAAGCGATATCCAAATTGTCCTTCTTGACCATATCCAAGAAAAATGCATTTCTTTGACTTATGGTCCAACTTTTGGCTAAGATTCTTGGGTATATGAACATGTGCTTCACACCCAAAAACTCGAAGATGATCATAATATGGTGGCTTCCCTATCCATAACTCTTGTGCCACTTTCAAACCTTTGGCAGTACTAGGTGAAAGGTTAATCACATGAATTGCAGTCAATACTGCTTTTGCCCAAAAACCTTGTGAGAGGTTTTCATGATGCAACATAGAGACTATTCTATCTTGAATAGTTCTATTCATCGTCTCAGCTACACCATTCTATACTTGGGTATAAGGAGCTATAAACTCTCTATGAATCCCTCTAGACTGACAGAAAAGATTGAATTCATGTGAGGTATACTCACCCCCATTATCTAAACGTAAAGCCTTAAGCTTAGTTCTTTTTTTAGTCTCAACTGAAGCAACCCATTTTCTGAAAGTAGGGAATACCTCATCCTTCGATTTGATAGGATGTACAAAGACTTTTCTAGTAGCATCATCGATGAAAGTGACAAAGTAAAGAGAACCACCTAAGGACCTAGTGGGCATTGGACCACACACATCTATATGAACAAGATCTAAAGGCTGAATTGAAGAGTCGATGTGCATTCTATGCACATTTTTGGTTTGCTTTCCATATTGACAATGCTCACAAAATGAAAAATCAGAGAAAGATAACACAAGTAAGTAGCCAGAATGAGAAAGATTTTCCATTCCACTACGAGATATATGGCCCAAACGACCATGCCAAATACAAGCCATAGGTTGTTCAGTAACAGCTAACAAGTGTTCTTTCTGTGATACAAATAAAGGATAAAGTGAGCCATCTTTGCTTCCTTTTGCAATAACCATATTGCTCTTTGATATACGAAAGGACTGAGCATAGAAGACCACCTTGTAGCCAAGGTCATCAAGTTGAGCAATTGACATCAAACTGTGTGATAACTAACATGGCATACATTATGCATAGTAAATTTTGAACCATCAATGAATTGCACAACCACATCTCCAATCCCCACAAGATCACATTGGTAAGAGTCACCAAGTCTCACGGTACAAAGAGAATTTGCTGCATAATTAGAGAACCATTCTCTATGTGGTGTCACATGGAAAGAAGAACCAGAATCTAGTAGCCAGGTATGGGAAAGAGAATCATCCATAAGAGCCTCAGTCGGCGCAGTACTATCAAGTGTCAACACATCAGCATCATCACAAATAGCATTAATTTCTTCAATCTTCACCGTCAAAGTAGATGGTGGAGGTAACTGTTTAACATGCCCATCAACATTCTAACCTTTACCTTTAGCATTCTTTAATGCATATCAGTCTTTCTTCATGTGTCCTTTCTTATGAAAATAATGGCATTTGATATCCCTCTTCCTTGATTTAGTTCTACTCTTATTCCGTTGACCATTTTTTTCCTTGTTCTTGCTCCTGCCTCGTTGCTTATTCTTTCCTTGGCAAGAATCATGAACATTATATGCATCTCCACTCTGACTGCCAACCATAGATTTTCTACGAATCTCTTCACTCAAGAGTGCTCCACATATATCATCATAGATGAGTTTACCACCAGGTGCACTGTTGCTAATAGTTGTGCAAAACATATCCCATGATGACGGCAAGGTGCATAACAGTAATACTGCTTTCATTTCATTATCTATATCCATTTTCTGAGCCTGTAACTGGGAGAATATAGCATCAAACTCATTTTAATGAGCAACAACACTATCTATGTCCTTCATACGAAGGTCATATAATTTTCTCATCAGATACACTTTATTGGATGCTCTCTCTTTTTCATATGTATTGCATAACTTCTTCCAAAGCTCCTCTGCACTTTCATATGTATTGCATAACTTCTTCCAAAGCTCCTCTGCACTTCTTTCACAGTCTAATACTGTAAAGTAAACATTATCTTCCAGGTGCAAGCGAATGGTAGACCTGGCCATTTCATCTAACTCATCATCATCATCTTCATCCATGTTAGCAGGCTTCTTTGAAATTCCATTTACTAGCTTCCATTGCCTCCTTTGAATCAACACATCTTTAATCTGATTCTTTCATAGAGCAAAGTTTGTGCCATCAATTTTCGGATCTCAAAATAGTCTTTGCCCTGTAAGTTATAGCTCCTCCTCAAAACACTGGCACTAGAACCTGATCCACCAGATGTGCCTAAGACCTCTGATGCCACGATGGTAGAGAATTGAATAGAAGGATAATGGAGCTAGAAGAGTCCAAACACCAACAAATAATTGTATCAAAGGGTAAATCGACCACTATATAGTTGACTAAACCAAAAATCTAGAAACATTTTTCGAGAGTATCCTCTGCAAAATGAGCATATGGCCAGTGTCAAAATATCATAAAACTACAAGTATTGACATGTTTACCTACATAGTGAATCACTGACTCCACTGCATATAATCAGTTACCCAATAGAAGCCAACTAGGCTTATCGCGCACCTGTGAACAACTATCATACATCTCGTATGGCGAGCCTTGGTAAGTCTTCCACGTGCATCACCAAAGAGACCCCAAAATCTGGGTGTCTCCCAATTAAGAAAACCTCACCACGACCCTCTTTATCAAACGTAAAAGGATTAATGCAAAGAATGTAACGGCTATATCAGTGACCACATGGACGTACATAAGCGATATCCAGAGAAGCCTACATGGTGTGTATGTGCTCAATATATGCAGTAGAATGACAATAAAAGGCTGAATGAACATCCCAAAAACTAGCCAATAACACCTGCAAGTGTCTGTCAAATCTAATGTTTTAGGCTCAAAAAAAACGTGCATAAATATGAAGCGGCTGCTCCCACCAAAACTGAAAACCTCTCAAGAAATTTGTGTTTTACAAGTGTGGCAGAAAACACAGCCCCAAACGTTGATAGTTATTGTCGGAGAAGTACAAAGAACACTCTTCTTGATGTTCTTGGACCTGTGTGAAGAGAACTATGTGCGAAAGTACTCCAAAATGGCTCCAAAAGACATCCCAAAAATGCTTCAAAAATAGGCTTTGAAAGCAAAGAATGAAGGTTTGAGAGACCAAAACTTGTTCAAGGTAATTTCAACCTTAGTCTTTCCCCTTCTTGATACACAACAAGAGTGTAGCTTAGTGGCAAGAGATTGCCACGGTTAAATGAGCTCTGCGGGGAACAGTACTAGGATGGGTGACCTCCCAGGAAGTACTGGGAACCTCTATATTCCTTGATCATTGAGGTCCTCCCTCACATGCAGCCACCAGCACCAACGGTGACTTCAGTGACTTGGATGACAAGGTATGCCAAGGTCTATACCTTGGTCGCCACCTTAGTCGTAAGCCTTGGGGGGGGGGGGGGGGGGATGCTCGCTTTGCTTGCACAAAAGGAACAAAGCTTTTGCATCGAATTGCTATGATACCAGTGAAGTATTTTGTTGGCGATGCACACAATGTGCTCTCTTTCTCGCGAGCTATACGACGATATCCTCGGAGTAGAAAACTGAGCTCCTAAGGCTGCACATGGTACTCCGCACAAAGACTGCAAAATACATAAAAAACACAGTACATGGGGAGCACGAAGACAGACTTCTTAGGTCTTACAAATGCGGTCAAACTTACAATCTCTGACTAACTTGGCCACTATATGTTTTATTAAAGAACATATACAAAGCAGTGTCCAGTGGCCATTTGGCCTTTCACATGGACACTAACGGTAACATGACAATGAAGATGGTCATATTCTTTAGGCTCCTGTTCGTGTTGTTCTTCGTGCTGCACCTACTATAAAGCAACTTTGTTGGCATGGTAGAGATGCTCAAGCACATGCATTGATAGCCTTCTTTGCCAAACGTGCCATAATTCCTCACATTCACTTGCAAAACAGCAAAGGATGCTTGGGATACACTTACTACTTTGTACCAGGAAAGGAATGAGGCTCATGTTGCTTACCTCTAAAAATATTTGGAGAGTGAGCACATGAATGAAGGAGATTCCACAGATAATTTTTTGACAAAGATCAAAGATTTGAAGGACCAGTTGATTTTTTCTAATGAACTATTGCCTGACAGTTCACTTGTGTAGAGTGTTCAAAATGGTCTTCCATATTCATATAAGAGTTTTTACTTCTGCTCTTCGATTGATGATGAGAGGCAATCCAAATGCCTTAACATTTGAGGAGTAAGTCTCTATTTTGTTGCAAGAAGATCAATCTAGGCAGAATAGGTCAATAATGCGTGTTGCAGAAGCTTTCGTGGCTAGTTAGAAGGGCAAAGGTAAATGGATCTCATCTACTAGTAAGCAAAAATCTACTAATTCTACACAATCAAAGAAGGATGAAAGAGATGAGAAGGAAATTAAAAAGCAGAAAATTATTCTGCAAATATTGTAAAGGAAATGATCATGTCATAAAGAGTTGTCCCAAATTGGTAGCAAAAGAGGCAAAGAAAAAAGAGGCTGGAATGGTTGTTGCAGAGGCCTCTACACCCAAAACAAAATTTGCTAAGCTTGTGCAAAATGAAGAATGGGCATTTACTACTATTTACGGTTATGAACCGTCTTCTCATGAACAGTGTATGTCTATAGTAGACTCAAATGTTTGGTACTTTGATAGTGGGACAACCAAACATATTAAATTGAAGCGTAGTTTCTTAACTTCACTTGAATCTTCCCCTACAGGGAATACTATCACATGCACCAAAAACTCCTCTCATCCTATCATGGGAGTTGGTAAGACCATTCTAACTTCTACTGATGGTAGTTCTTTAACATTTTTGGATGCTTTAATTGTGGCATAGATAAAAAAAAATATGTTATCAATTTCATCATTGTCCAAGATCAGATTGGTTGTGAAATTTGTTGATGACAAATGTGCAGTTCATGATCTATCAAATGGTGATGTCATTATTGCTTTTGGTAATTCATGTTGTGGGATGTATAAGCTCATATACTATGAAAAGTTTGTGAATGATTCAGCATGTACAGTACATGATTCTCAGGCTATGTGAGATGTGAAGCTTTGGCATGCACACTTTGGTCATCTGAATTTGGGTAGTTTGTTACACTTGCAAAAATCTGAAATGATGTTCTCTTTGCCCAAACTTGAGGCCCCTTGTAAACATGTTTGTGAAGGATGTATTTTGGGCAAAATGCAGTGTTCCTCATTCTGAAAAGATAGTTCAGCTCGAGCTACTCAGAATTTGCAGCTTGTTCACATTGATGTCTGTGGTCCTATGCAGACACCCTCCATTGGCAACTACCTTTACTTCGTGACTTTCATTGATTATTTTTCGAGGCATGCATGGGTGTATCCACTGAAAGCAAAGTCTGAAGTGTTTATGTGCTTCAAACATTTTCTGGTTTTGGCTGAAAATTTGTTAGCATGTAAAATGGGCACCCTCCGTTCCTACCGAGAGGGGGGATATATGTCTTTTGACTTTAATGCATTTTTGGCTAAACATGGGATAAAACATCAATCTACACTTCCATATAGACCTCAATAGAATGGAGTTGTTGAAAGGAAGAACAATCCACTCATGGAGATGGTGGGGTGTATGGTCAAGAGTTAGGCTTTACCATATAGTTTTTGGCTTGAGGTTGTTATGTGTCCAACATACATACTAACAAGTTTCCCACTAAACCATTGCAGTCTATCACTACATATGATGCTTGGCATGGTCCCAAGCCATTTGTTGTTCACCTATGTGTCTCTGGTTGTCTGGCATATGCATTAGTCCCTGAACAACAATGTCAAAAATTGGATGATGAAGTAGTGAAATGTTTTTTTTTTTTGGTACAATTTTGAAAGCAAAGGCTATCATCTGTAACATCCACAAAGTAAATTCATTTTTGCTAGCCATGGTGTTGTTTCTATGGAAGATTCCATTCAACTATTACTTTCATGTATTAAGGAGACATCAATTAGCTCCAAAGATATGTATGATACGTTGTTGCCTCTTTTCATAGGTGGACAATCTAGTGATGGTCCAAATGTGACAATTTCTCAACCTCTATAGGTTTGATGTAATGATACAGGTCATTCCATTTCTGATGCAGGTTTACATGATGCACTTGTTGATGAGAAAACTGATATAGAGGAGGCAAACACTATGCCTAAATGTCTAGTGCAGACTTTGTGAGATAGCAAATTAGATGTACCTCTATCATATTGTACTCATTCAGGCTCTCATAGTGCTATTTTTGCATTAGATTGCTATGCTATGGCTTCCTCTAGTCTTTGTGATGAGAATGAACCTATTTTCTTTGGTAAAGCACAACATTCAAAAAATATCGACACTATGCAATTAGAATATGATGCTATAATGAAAAATGGTACCTGGCCTTTATGTGACTTGCCTCCTCGCAAGAAGGCCATTGGCACTAAGTGGGTATACAAGCTGAAGTGTATGCCTGATGGAACAATTGACATGTATAAGGATAGGCTTGTTGCAGAGGGTTATGATCAAGAAAGAGGCATTGATTTTGATGAGACATTTGCTCCTACATGCTAAATAACTATTGTTCATAGCATATGTGTACTTGTATCTCATCATGGTTGGAACATACATCAGTTGGACATTAAAACTGCATTTTTGAATGGTGATTTGCATGAAGAATTGTATGTTTTTTATCCCCATGGATTTATGCAAAAAGTGGATGAAAACAAAGTGTGCATGTTGAGAAAGGCATTATATGGTTTGAAGCAAGCACCACGTGCTTGATATGAAAAGATACATGCCTACCTGATTGCACATGGTTTTGAGAATACTCCAACTTAGAGCACCTTATATGTTAAGCATGAAAATGATGTGCTTCTAATCACTGTTCTCTATGAGAAGCATATTGCTAACTTTAAGGCTGATTTGCATGTGTCATTTGAGATGTCAGATTTGGGGCATTTGCATCATTACTTGGGCATCATTTGCATGTGTCATTTGCATGCTTTTGATCATTGGTCCTCATGAGAAGCATATTGCTAACTTTAAGGCTGATTTGCATGTGTCATCTGAGATGTCAGATGTGGGGCATTTGCATCATTATTTGGGCATTCAGTTTATGCAAGTTTATGGTAGAATAGCTTTGTGAAAGAAAATATATATTATTGTAGTGTTTTCACCTTGAAGATTGCAAACCTATTGCCACTCCTATGGATATAGGTTTACAATTGAGTCTTCATGATGTTGGAGATGTATTTAATGTTGTTCTCTATCAACAAGTTGTTGGATGCTTGATTTACTAATGCATTACTCTGCTAGATATTCAATTTGCTACCTCACAGATGATCAGGTTTATGAATTGCCAAGGTGTCAAGCCTTGGAAGGTAGTTAAGCACATTTTTGGCTACTTGAGTGGTACTCGGCTACTTGGATTATTTTATCCCAAGGGGGATCACTATTGCTAGATTTATGTTTTTTTTTTACTTTGACTCGGTTGGTTGCTATGACACTCATGTGTCCACTAGTGGTTTTTGCTTCATGCTTGGTGGCTCGTGCATATCTTGGTTGAGCAAGAAGCAACCTACTGTGGCCACTTTAGTTGTGAGGTTGATTATAGGGCAACTTTCATAGCGATCGTTGAGTGTGTGTGTGTGGCTCAAATGACTTATGGTTGATTTGGGTGTTGATCAGTCTTCTGCCACCACCATCTTCATTGACAGGCAGAGCGCATTGGCATTTGTGAGGAACCATGTGTTTCATGCTCACACTAAGCACATCAAGGTGCACTATCATTATGCCAGGGAGAGGCTCTCTTTTGGAGAGATCAGTTTGGCATACATGCCCACACAGGAAAACATAATAGACCTTTTCACAAAGGCTCTGACTAGGGAGAAGTTTGAATCTTTTTGCAAAGATTTGGGCTTACTTGCTTTTGTGGATTGATTCCACATAGCTTGGCACTTCTTTATACATGAGTGTCATCTCCTTGTTCACTACATCACTCCCAAGGGGGATTTGTTGATATATTTAGGTGGTGATGTGTGTGAACACACTAGGACCACCAGGGCACGTTTTTCCGTCTTTAGGAGGTTTTTTTCCCTCAGCTTGTATATACGCCTAGAACCCTAATAGGTCACTTATCTTTGTACATTCTCATGGTAATACATTCAGTATTGTGTGTTGTGCTCAAAGCTTCTTCTTCTTCTTCTTTGTGTTGTTCACATGCTTCTGTAGACCTTAAACTCCAACAAGATACAATACATTATGCCTTATGGAAAACATTTTGGAGTTGTGCAAATCGATAGAAGTTATACCACTATCAATTCTTGCATACTTGTGAGATTCATATGAGCAAGCAGAGCAAGTGGATGAGATACAAATTATCAAATATCTAATCTAGATCATTGTGGTATGATCAAAGCTATCTTAAAAATTTCTTTTGGAAGGTTTGATATGTTTTTATTTGATGTCAAATGGTTTAAAGTGCTCATCGTTGGCCAAAATGCAACTATACAAAAAGATCCTAGTGGTTTCTTATAGATATATTCAACAAAATTCTAGACTGATGATCTTGATATGTTTGCTTTTCCTGAACAATGCAAACAAATATTTTTTGCGCAGTTAATGTTGATAAAAACGTTTGGTTTTCCATATAAGTGGATCCAAGAAAGAAAAAATATTTGAAGATCACGATATACCAAAAATTATATCTAATTTAGATATAATGCCTCCTTCAAATCATATGCAACATGATACGATAGAACCTACTTTTGAACAAGCACATGAGGATAGTCAAGAATCCCAACAAGAGGATATTAGCTTAGACGATGATACAGATTTTATACTTATGGAGCATGATAACATACTTTTAAGAAGTGGACAAGATCTATATGTTGAACTATTTATCTATTGTAACATCTGACTATGTGTTTTCCCTCTTAGAATATTTCTCATAATTTTTCACTTATAGGAGATACCACACTTATCCATGTTCCATGCCTATGATATCATGAATATACATAGGCCTTCATAAGCTTGCATATGCCGAGCAGAAGGAATTTGTTTTATTTTTTTGACCACTAAAAGCTATTGAATTTTTCTAAAACCTTACAAACTAGTATCGTGTTGATTTTCAATTACCTTATGAAATAGTATTGCAATCATTATACTAATGGCAAAGTGCGAAAATTGTTGGTCCATTTTTAGACATGCATGGTGATTGGTATATGAACAAAACAATTCAAATACCTACACGTATTTAGATGCATATTTTAGTGGATTTGTGTATTGATGTTCTCATAGTGACAAATGTCTAGATGTGAACGATGATGGTTGTGATCGAAATACACATTGCAAATCCTTGATTTTGTTGGAGTGAAGGTCTTTATTAGGTATGTTCACGTAATGCCCCCTCTAAAGTAGCTATTACTGCTTCCATTTCTTGGTCCTTAAAACTTCTTACATCCATAAGGGAAGATTTTCTCCTAGCTTCCTCTTGTTTTCCATTTCCAATGATGCTCTTGGATGATTGATAAAATACTACATTAGTTGCAATCTTATTCAAGGGATTCAACTCTCTAACTCCCCCTCTCTTTTGTGTCTTCAAATGTTTGTTTATGACACCAACATGCAATCGAATGCTGCTACATTAGGAGAAAAAATGGACTCTGTATGGGCCTTGTAAAGATTCCTAATTTTTAGGGATAAAAATGTATAATCTAGTGGTTTAAGGGAGCATACAAAACCACCAGTGGTATTCTCAAATAAAATCGTATTTGATAGCTTTCATATTTGAATTACCAAATTGGAATATTTTGAGCCTTTGGATATTTGAATTCCATGGCTTAGATTAAGTTGGAGGGTCTCTAGAGAGAGAAGGTAAAAAAATTCGTGGGAGTTTGTCTTATTCATGGAGGCTTTTTTGCACACTCTCTGCACAGGTGAGACCCTCTAGAAGATCTAGAAAGAGAGATGTGCTATCAACTTTGGTAGCCCTCCTAAAGAATGGTCGATCAAAAGATCTTTTCTCTTTTGAGGCAAAATAATTTCCAAGTGTAAGAAGCCCCCACCTTTTAAAAATCATAGATTGTTTTTTCTTCAGAGGAACAAGATTAAAAACAAGTGGGCGCCCCCATGAGAGGGAACAAAGGGTTATTAACCTTCTTTGTAATGTCTTCTAACCCCCGCTTTGTGGCATTTGGGGGGTCCCATGGGTGCTGCTCACTTGTACATTTGTTCTTTCTATTAATTAAAGTTTGGGAAAGTAGGTTATTGTCGAACTTCCTTTATGAAAAATAAAGTTCGAATAAAGATCTCCATAACTTTGACAAGGCCTGACTAAAGTTCTTGATTCCATCTCTCTCTCTCACACAGAGCGGACAAAGCTTGCGGATATTTCAAAAGAGCTTCTTTAGGCATGCATTGAGTGTTTTAAACCATCTAAAAGTGTCAAAAAAAGAGTGCTTACTCGAGGTTGAGAGTTGTATCCTAGTGTGGGGTCTATATGGATATGTACTCTTACATACGAACTATTTCTTGAGGAATGGGCTCAACATTTTTTAGTAACTCCACAATTTCAAGCCCACATAAAGAAAACTCTACAAAGATATTTAGAAGGTTTGATTTTCTAATTATGTCTTAAGGAAAATTCAAGAGAGAAGTGGGAAAGCATAAAAGGTGCTAGGTGATTATGTCTTTATCTTTTTTATTCCATAATATTCCCCAATGAATAAATAACGCAAAGTTCTATGGGTGATGTTTGTACTACAATGGACGATAGAAGCTTACATGAGTGATCTTGTCTATATAGGCCCAAAAAGGATCTAGCAAAAAAAGTTTATGATATAGAGAAGCATATGAGGTCTCAATCGGTTGTGAAGGTGAAAAATATTTTGGTCAAGGGATAAGCTAAATGATCAAGAGAGTTTAGATGATGAATTTATGAGCTTTATGGTAAGGGATGTTGTATGGACTAGAACATTGAGATGAGGGATAAGTGACTTTCAAGGATAGATCTCATTCTTCTTGTCCTTATTTCTTTGCCAAGTGCTCTTCATCTTCCTTTATATAATTCTATTGTTTACCAAGAGTATCCTAGAGGAGACAAGGATTCAGATGATGGATCTCTAGAGTTAGCTAGCGCAAGAATAGGTATGTTTGTGAGAGGGATTCAAAGAGGTCACCCCAGGAGAATTGTTACCATTAGTGTCCATGTGAAAGGCCAAATGGCCACCGGACACTTCTTTGTATATGTTCCTTAATAAAACATATAGTGGCCTGGTCAGTCACAGACCAAAAAGTTCGATCGAATTTGTAAGACCTAAGAAGTCTGTCTTCGTGCTCCCTGAGTACTGTGTTTTTCTACGTATTCTACAGCCTCTGCGCGGAGTACTATGTGCGACCTCAGGTGCTCTGTTTTCTACTCCGAGCATATCGTTGTGGAGCTCTCAAGAGGGAGAGCGCACTGTGCTGCATCGCCATTGAAACACTTCACTGGTATCAGAGCAATTTGAGGCCACTGTGCTGCATCGCCATTGAAACACTTCACTGGTATCAGAGCAATTTGAGGCAAAAGCTTTGTTCCTTTTGTGCGAGCGAAGCGAGAACCCGGCCTTCTCCAAGGCTTACGACTAAGGCATAGACCTTGACATACCTTGTCATCCGAGTCACCGAAGTCACAGTTGGCACCGTTGGCTGCGCGCGAGGGAGGACCTCAACGATCAAGGAATATAGAGGTTCCTGGTACTTCCCGGGGGGTCACCCATCCCAGTATTGTTCCCCCCAGAGCTCGCTTAACTGTGGCAATCTCTTGCCACTAAGCTACACTCTTGTGGTGTTTGAAGAAGGGGAAAGACTAAGGTTGGCATTACCTTGAACAAGTTTTGGTCCCTCAAAGCTTCATTTTTGCTTTCAAAGCCTATTTCTGAAGCAATTTTGGGGTGTTTTTGGAGCCATTTTGGAGTACTTTCGCACATAGTTCTCTTCGCACAGGTCCAAGAACATCAAGAAGAGTGTTCCTTGTACTTTGCAAACAATAAATATCAACCTTTGGGGCTGTATTTTCAGCCACACTCGTAAAACTACAGGTTTCTCGAGGGGTTTTCAGTTTTGGTGGGAGCAGCCGCTGCAAAATTTATGTAGGTTTTTAAAGCCTAAAACATCAGAGTTGACAGACACTTGCAGGTGTTATTGGCTAGTTTTTGGGCTGTGTATTCAGCCTTTTAGTGTCATTTTACTGCATATATATATTGAGCACATACACACCATGTACGCTTCTGTGGATACCGCTTATGTACGTCCATGTGGTCATTGATATAGCGGTTACGTTCTTTGCATAAAGCCTTTTACGTTTGATAAAGAGGGTCGTGGTGAGGTTTTCTTAACTGGGAGACACCCAGATGTTGGGGTCTCTTCAGTGATGCAGGTGGAAGACTTACCCAGCCTCGCCATAGGAGATGTATGATAGTTGTTCATAGGTGCTCGATAAGCCTAGTTGGCTTCTATTGGGTAACTGATTATATGCAGTGGAGTCAGTGATTCACTATGCAGGTAGACATGTCAGTACTTGCAGTTTTATGATACTTTGACACTGGTCATATGCTAATTTTGCAGAGGATACTCTGGCAAAATTTTTCCAGATTTCTGGTTTAGTCAACTATACAGTGGTCGATTTACTCCTTGATACACTTATTTGTTGGTGTTTGGACTCTTCTAGCTCCATTATCATTCTATTCAGTTCTCTACGATCATGGCATCAGAGGTCTCAAGCACATCCGGTGGATCAGGGTCTAGTGCTAGTGTTCCGAGGAGGAGCTATAACTTGCAGGGCAAAGACCATTTTGAGATCCGAAAATTTGATGGCACAAACTTTGCTCTATGGAAGAATCAGATTAAAGATGTGCTGATTCAAAGGAGGCAATGGAAGCCAGTAAATGGGATTTCAAAGAAGCCTGCTGACATGGATGAAGATGATTGGGATGAGTTAGACGAAATGGCTAGGTCTACCATTCGTTTGCACCTGGCAGATAATGTTTACTTTACAGTATTAGACTGTGAAAGTGCAGAGGAGCTTTGGAAGAAGTTATGCAATACATATGAAAAAGAGACGGCATCAAATAAAGTGTATCTGATGAGAAAATTATATGACCTTCGTATGAAGGACACAGATAGTGTTGCTGCTCATCTAAATGAGTTTGATGCTATATTCTCCCAGTTACAGGCTCAGAAAATGGATATGGATAATGAAATGAAAGTATTATTGTTGTTATGCACCCTGCCATCATCATGGGATACGTTTTGCATAGCTATTAGCAACAGTGCACCTGATGGTAAACTCGTCTATGATGACATATGTGGAGCACTCTTGAGAGAGGAGATTCGTAGAAAATCTATGGTTGGCACTCAGAGTGGAGATGCATATAATGTTCATGATTCTTACCAAGGAAAGAATCAACAACGTGGCAGGAGCAAGAACAAGGAAAAGAATGGTCAACGGAATAAGAGTAGAAGTAAATCAAGGAAGAGGGATATCGAATGCCATTATTGTCATAAGAAAGGACACATGAAGAAAGACTGTTATGCATTAAAGAATGCTAAAGGTAAAGGACATAATGTTGATGGGCATGTTAAACAGTTACCTGCACCATCTACTTCGATTGTGAAGATTGAAGAAATTAATGCTATTTCTGATGATGCTGATGTGTTGACACTTGATAGTATTGTGCCATCTGAGGCACTTATGGCTGATTCTCTTTCCCACACTTGGCTGCTAGATTCTGGTGCTTCTTTCCATGTGACACCACATAGAGAATGGTTCTCTAATTATGCAGCAAAGTCTCTTGGTACCGTGAGACTTGGTGACTCTTACCAGTGTGATGTTGTGGGGATTGGAGATGTGGTTGTACAATTCATTGATGGTTCAAAATTTACTATGCATAATGTACGCCATGTACCTCAGTTATCACGCAGCTTGATGTCAGTTGGTCAACTTGATGACCTTGGTTACAAGGTAGTCTTCTATGCTCATTCCTTTCATATATCAAAGGGCAATTTCTGATGATGCTGATGTGTTGACACTTGATAGTATTGTGCCATCTGAGGCACTTATGGCTGATTCTCTTTCCCACACCTGGCTGCTAGATTCTGGTGCTTCTTTCCATGTGACACCACATAGAGAATGGTTCTCTAATTATGCAGCAAAGTCTCTTGGTACCGTGAGACTTGGTGACTCTTACCAGTGTGATGTTGTGGGGATTGGAGATGTGGTTGTACAATTCATTGATGGTTCAAAATTTACTATGCATAATGTACGCCATGTACCTCAGTTATCACGCAGCTTGATGTCAGTTGGTCAACTTGATGACCTTGGTTACAAGGTAGTCTTCTATGCTCATTCCTTTCATATATCAAAGGGCAATTTCTGATGATGCTGATGTGTTGACACTTGATAGTATTGTGCCATCTGAGGCACTTATGGCTGATTCTCTTTCCCACACCTGGCTGCTAGATTCTGGTGCTTCTTTCCATGTGACACCACATAGAGAATGGTTCTCTAATTATGCAGCAAAGTCTCTAGGTACCGTGAGACTTGGTGACTCTTACCAGTGTGATGTTGTGGGGATTGGAGATGTGGTTGTACAATTCATTGATGGTTCAAAATTTACTATGCATAATGTACGCCATGTACCTCAGTTATCACGCAGCTTGATGTCAGTTGGTCAACTTGATGACCTTGGTTACAAGGTAGTCTTCTATGCTCATTCCTTTCATATATCAAAGGGCAATATGGTTATTGCAAAAGGAAGCAAAGTTGGCTCACTTTATCCTTTATTTGTATCACAGAAAGAACACTTGTTAGTTGTTACTGAACAGCCTATGGCTTGTATTTTGCATGGTCGTTTGGGCCATATATCTCGTAGTGGAATGGAAAATCTTTCTCGTTCTGGCTACTTACCTATGTTATCTTTCTCTGATTTTTCATTTTGTGAGCATTGTCAATATGGAAAGCAAACCAGAAATGTGCATAGAACGCACATTGACTCTTCAATTCAGCCTTTAGATCTCGTTCATACAGATGTGTGTGGTCCTATGCCCACTAGGTCCTTAGGTGGTTCTCTTTACTTTGTCACTTTCATAGATGACGCTACTAGAAAAGTCTGGGTATATCCTATCAAATCGAAGGATGATGTATTCCCTACTTTCAGAAAATGGCTTGCTTCAGTTGAGACTGAAAAAGGAACTAAGCTTAAGGCTTTACATTCAGATAATGGGGGTGAGTATACCTCACATGAATTCAGCCTTTTCTGTCAGTCTAGAGGGATTCGTAGAGAGTTTACAGCTCCTTATACCCCAGTACAGAATGGTGTAGCTGAGAGAATGAATAGAACTATTCAAGATAGAGTAGTATCTATGTTGCATCATGCAAACCTCTCACAAGGTTTTTGGATAGAAGCAGTATTGACTGCAGTTCATGTGATTAACCTTTCACCTAGTACTGCCAAAGGTCTGAAAGTGGCACAAGAGTTATGGACAGGGAAACCACCATATTATGATCATCTTCAAGTTTTTGGGTGTGAAGCATATGTTCATATACCCAAGAATCTTAGACAAAAGTTGGACCATAAGTCAAAGAAATGCATTTTTCTTGGATATGGTCGAGAAGGACAATTTGGATATCGCTTATGGGATCCTGAAACACGGTCAGTGATCAGAAGTAGTGATGTCAATTTTAATGAGTCTAAGATGCATAAACAACCCATTAAGGAGGTTGAAGTGAGAAGAGTGGTGTTTGAGGATACTAGTCCTCCGGTTAGCATGCATAAAAATGGTGCACATAGGGATGTTCAAGAGAATGTCCATTCAGATCAGTCTGCACATGTTCCTGTTCAGCAACCATTGAGACGTTCTGCACGTGTCTCATATCCACCTGATAGATATGTTCCAGGTTTAGATTTTGTTATGCTAACAGATGCCGGTGAGCCTTCTTGCTACAAAGAGGCTATGCAGACAGAGGATCATGTCAAGTGGGAGCCTGCCATGAAGAGTGAGTTGGATTCTATTCACAAGAATGGTACTTGGGACTTAGTACCTTTGCCAAAGGGCAAGAAAGAATTACCATGTAAATGGGTATATAAGCTGAAATTCACATCAGATAGTGCTTCTCCAAAATATAAAGCACGACTTGTTGCAAAGGGTTTTAAGCAACAACATGGTGTTGATTTTGAGGAAATCTTCTCTCCAGTGGTCAAGATGACTGCTTTGCGCATGTTGCTTGGATTCGTTGCAATGGAGGACTTAGAGCTAGTCCAAATGGATGTGAAAACAACTTTCTTGCATGGAGATCTTACAGATGAGATCTATATGGAACAACCAGAGGGTTATGTAGTTCCGGGCAAGGAAAGTCTAGTTTATAAGCTCAAAAAGAGCTTGTATGGACTTAAACAGTCTCCTAGACAATGGTACCAAAAGTTTGATGCTTTTATGAAGTCCCAAGGCTATTCTCGGAGCAATCAGGATCATTGTCTCTACACAAAGAGATGTTCTGATGGAAGCTTGATATGCTTGATACTTTACGTCGATGATATGTTGATTGTTGGGAAGTCCTCTTATGATTTGTCACTTCTCAAAATGAAGTTGAGTCAGACATTTGATATGAAGGATTTGGGGGATGCCAAACATATTCTTGGCATGCGCATTACTCATGATAGGAGTAAAAGATGCATATACTTGTCTCAAAGTGAGTACATATCCAAAGTACTTCACCGATTCAATATGCAGGGTGGAAAGGCATTGAGTACACCTTTACCCACATATGTGAAATTGAGCAAGGATGACTGCCCAAAATCAGATGAGGAAAAGGAATTCATGACCAAAATTCCCTATCAGTCTGCTGTTGGTAGTCTCATGTATGCTATGGTAGCTACGAGACCAGACATTGCATTTGCAGTGGGAGTTGTGAGCAGATATATAGACACTCTTGTTCTTAAGATAAGAGAAGAAGAGGTGTCTTCATCAAGAACTATTGAACATCCAATGGCTTCAACGAGTAGAGCTTGTTTCCAACTAATATCTTGATCCAACCCTAGAATTCATTGGGCAACATCCAGGACACTCACATTCATAGGACAAGGGAAAAAGAGGTGTCGTTTACATATCTTTGAATTCCACTTATTCCAAACTCTAGTCCTAGAGTCAAGGTCTTCTATCATATTTCAATTTCTTCTCTCTTGGGTTCCACTTGTGAAGGACCCTGGTCCATAGTTTCTTAGCACTCTATTATATGCCAATTGATGAGTCCTAGGCTCAATAAATACCATTAATTCTACCTTCCCGGAGGCAAATCATTTGTATTTTGTAATAAGAGGCTATCCACCATTTAGGTCTTGTTTTCAAATCAACTCAAAAGACCCTTTTGACCTTTTGCATGACCCTTCCGACTTGCTTCATGTAAAACGTGATTCAAAAGACGAGACCATCACATGACGATGATGATGGTAGAATCTTTCAATTCAGTGTGCCTTTCAAATTGTAGCACATTGACATCGTGAGTCAAGATGGCCTCCTAGTCAAGTCTCTGTTTTACAATGAGAGAGAGAGAGAGTTGATCACTTGCCTTAATGTTATAGTAGTCATTATCTATTTTCTGTTTTACAATGAGAGAGAGAGAGAGTTGATCACTTGACTTAATGTTATAGTAGTCATTATCTATTTTGAAGCAGCTACGAGCCAAGAAAGAGAGTCTCACTCTAGTTATTGATTCCATTGCTCTCTCTCTCTCTCTCTCTCTCTCTCTCTCTCTCTCTCTCTCTCTCTATATATATATATATATATATATATATATATATATATATATATATATATATATCAATGATTTGTAATGCATATAGGTCCCTCAGCTAGCTATTGTATGTAGGAAAACTCTCTGTTGCGCATTGATACCACTATGTGAGACTAGCGAATAAAAGACAACGTACATGCACGAGGTACCAACTAATAATAAATACTTTTTTATTTGTGGGAAATGTGTGCAAAAGTGTAGGGATGTATTAAAATGTAGGAGGTAATAAAGAAACGTAATTAGGGAAAATGAAATGTCGTCCTCCATAACCAAAGAAAATGAACCTTCACTATTGAAAACTTGATGGAATATCTATAGGAAAATTTCAGTTATTAATGTAGATACATTTGCACAACTCATACACCATATGCGTAGATGTTGACAACACCTTAATACAACCTTTGACTATATACCAAAGAACATAAATATGCACATATCTCATAAAAAAAATCCTCTCTTATGCGAGAATCCCTAGGTGGAAGGATATTGATATGCTCACATTGGTGTTTTGTTAGCATGCACTAACTCCAAATGTTTCAAGGCTTGTTTCCGTATGGAAGAGTTGGAACAAGCTGATGAAACCATGTATCAAGGTTAATGAAGATTGGAAGTGGGTATATAGGATTAGGCAAAATGATTCTATTTGATTTCCTATTGAGGGAATCAAAGAAGTTGACTCAAAGAACATCCACAGAGCAAAGAAGCTATGGAACAAAGGATTTAGTAAATGGAAAAATCTCTAGAACTATGAGAGAGGTCATTGGATAAGATTTGAGGACATAGACCCTATAAGGACAGTTGATTATGATGATTTGTGCCTTCTTAGACACAAAATCAATGCTTGGGATAACTGAAAGACTCGTCTCCTTCTTGAGATTGACCCACCCGAGGTTGAAGGGTCAAGATGGACCAATGATAATAAACTAGATAAAACACTAAGGATCCATAAGCACCTTGACTTGAATATCTCCCTTGATAGGAGATGGTGCATGAATTGGTCTAGCATCAAATGGCAACTTATGTGCGAGGAGTTGTGCCATCCTCTCATTGAGAACAAGGAATCTGGACCAATGCTAAAGCTAATAAAATATGTGGCGCCCCTCATTGGTGCAAGCGTTCCCTCATTAGGGGAAAAAGTGAGCCTTGCATGGGCCTTGTAAGGATTCCTAATTTTAAGGAATTAAAATGGCTAATCAAGTGGATTAAGAGGCTGGAAAAAACCACTAGTGGTATTGTCAGTGACAATAAAGAATAACAAAAAGGAATGCTCAGGTGAGGAAATTCGTGTGCATTTCAAGCCCTTGGATCTCTTGATTGGATGGCCATGATCAAAATGAAAAGCATGGGTACTAAAAGACAAAATAAGAGCTCAAACTCTAGCAATAAACGACAAAATAGGAAGATCCATGCAAGGAGAGAGAAGAAAATATCACGGATTTCGCCTAATTTCAGCCATCCGATTGCTTTTCTCTTGGATGGTTGAGATTAAAACCCAACCCACTGTCACTAAAAGACAAAATAGGCTCAGTCACTGTCACTAAAAGATAAAAGCCCAAAAATTCGTGCAAGGAGAGAGAAACGAATTCGGGATGCGCATAGTGATCCATGCCAAGATCAAATCTCATCCATTAGTTTCTTTTAAGATCCAATGGCACAAATTCAAGGTGCCTTTTTTTCTTTGAGAAACAACTACATCCATTAGATTTAATCAACATCTAAGGGCTATAATTTAAAGTGACCCATTTGTGAAGAAATAATCCTACCCATTGGATCTTGAAGGGCATCCAAGGGTTGAGTTTGAATCCCATCTCTCTCAAAAACTACTTGAAGGAGAAAACCACGAGTTGTAGCATGGTTTTGTGGTTTTGACTAGCCCAAAACAAGGGAAGCCTATACCTAGCCTAGTTGATTAACGGACTAGACTGTGTCCACCACCCTCTTCTCATTGGTCCATCACTAATCAGTCTCTAAGCCAAAAGGCCCATGTAGGGTTCATTTTTTCCCTAATGTACGAAGCAGAGAGGACCTTGGCCATCTCTTCTTCTCGTGTGCAAGAAGCGACAAAATATGGAAATACCTTACCAAGATTTTGAGTTTGCAAAGGCAAATCAACTAGAAACAAGAGTTACTTCGTGAAACAATTGGCTGCTCTTCTACCTTTTGGAATGCCATCAAACATTCACCATGATATGGAAAGAAAGATGTGCAATCATCTTTGATGTCCATATGAAAGGATGGTCGATTCAAAAATCCTTAGACTTGTTAGGCAAAAGAATATGTAATTATAAAAAATCACTACCTTTCAAACACCATAGAATGTTTGTTTTGAAAAAAAAAAAGATTAAAAGAAAGTGGGTGTCATGAGGGCTACGATAAAATCATTAATCTTCTTAGTAACTCCCTTTAAACTCTTAGCCACCCACCTAATCTTAGGTCTCCTAGTGGTGTTCAAGAGATCCTCTCTCCCCAAATTGATGAGAGATGATGCATTTTCCTTCCAGAGAATGGTGTAGATGATGCATTTTCCTTCCAGAGAATGGTGTAGATGATGCATTTTCCTTCCAAAGAATGGTGTAGATGATGAATGGAAGCTATGAGAAGTAAAGTTCAATATTAAAGAGGATACACATCTCAGGTGTTATTCGGAAAGGAGAGAGCATGCTCGCTATATAGAGGTGCATCAATTCGTGGGGTCAAGAGTGTTGTGCTCCGTGCAAAGGAAAAGGAGAGGATCAGAAGAAAGAAGGCCGCATGTAGAAATGAGGAGGGATTGATGCATGTGAAGGGAAACTATGAACTGAGATCCAAAGCTTGAGAGTGATTAACATTTTTTCCTCTTCTCTTTCTTATTCGAGGAAGCATGCACTAATTGAGGATGATATGACATGTTATTTTTCATTACTTGGTTGAACCAAATGCACACATGTCATGTACTCGCATAATATTTGTGGTTTGCATGAAAAGCATCATATCCAAATTGTTGATCATGATTAGTAAAGCATTTTTCTTAATCGAGGTGTTCTCCCTCTGATTTGTGGGACACAGGGGGTCCTATGAGTGTTAGACCCGTTCATCTATACAGTTGTTTCCTTTATTTTAATTAAACTCTCGAAGAGTAGGCTATTGTCGAACTTTCTATTTTTTTTTTAAGCATTTTTCTTAATCTTTTAAAAGGTCACATACATGAGTTTCGAAATTGCATGAGTTTCGAAATGAGAGAAGTGACAATGATTGCTTTTTTTTTTTGAAGTAAGAGTGTAAAGGATATGCTTTGAAACGTGAGGTTTAAGATGATGAGTTCGATTCTTGTATCAAGCACAAAATAATGGTCGATCTCTTTTTTTCTCAAAAGACATTAAAGATAGCATATTGTAAGTGAGTCATTTAAAAGATGAATGTTGAGATGATAATGTTTTGCAAGTGACCTAATCATCCTTTTGGAGCTTTGTTTCCTTACCTAATCATCTCTTTGAGTTAGCCTCCATCACTTGAGCATGCTTGAAGCACCCTGCATGCACCGTAACTTTGGAAGAGTGTCAGTTGACCTAATCCATCAACTCAACCCTTCATTCAGACACCAGTTTTGGACTATCATAGCTTTTATCCTGGGCCATCCTACCCCTACTTTGTGGGATGCAGTAGAGCCCAAGGGCACCAAGACCATTCCTTGTATAATTGTTCTTTTATTCATTCAAGAAAGGGAGATTATGCCTCGATCGAACTTCCTTTTTTTTTTAAGTTATTGATATGTATGTGTGCATTAGACTGTTTGGTTAGGCTCTTCACCTCTTGAGGCAAGGGAGAGGGCTCAACCCCTCCCTATGGTAGGACATTTGTGGGCCGAAGCCCAATGTATTGAATTTGATCAATCTAACCCCTCTCTTGTGGGAGATGAGGGGTCCCTTCATCTCTACAATTGTTCTTTCAATCAAATTCAATCTATAAGGGAGATTGGGCATCTACCAAACTTCCTCTTTAAAAAAAAAAAGATTATTGATATGTCAAGAAGCATAATTGTACCACCAAAAGGTTCAAAAAATGTTTCAAATATGCACATCTAACTAAAATATACGCATAGCAAAAGCCTAATTGCCTTCTACACCAAATCATATTTTTTTCACAACTTAAAAAAAAATCCTCATAAAAGTTTTTATTTAGGAAGAAAAACATTTATGAATTCCAAGAAAGAGAGTCTCACTCTAGTTCTTGATTCCATTGCTCTCTCTCTCTCTCTCAAAAACCTCAACAAATTGACCCTTTATGATATAAAAATGATTAAAATTGTCTCTCATCAACCCTACAAGTAATATGCCACTTGACTAACTTGGTACCTAATATCATTTAATAAAAATAATGATATGAAACTTATGCATATTTGACATAGAGAGTGGAATTCTTTAATCCCTTTCTCATTGAAAATTAGGAGAATTTTTTCCTAGAATATTCGCACATGATGTCAATATTCGCATATATTTCTATTTAGTGCCTATTGGTTCAACCTTGAACTATTTTCAATACCTATTTTGTGTGAAAGTAGATTATAAGATAAAACGTGGATCTCAATATATGTTACATATGGCTAAAAAAATATTCTTAACCATTTAAGGGTTAAAATTATAAAAAGCTACAAAAGATAAATTAAAATATATGAAGAGTCTAAATACAAGTTAAAATTATAGACAAAATAAATGCAAGTATATGAAAATGTAGGTCTATTTAAGAATGTTTTGTTGTATGGGTTTTCTTTAGACAAACTAATTCTTTCCCAATATAATATCATTACACCATGTAGTTTTTACTTAAAAACTCAAAAGATTGTCTATATAGCTTGCAAAAAAGTGATAAGAGGTGGCCAAATTTAAAATGAGTTTTTCCCTCTTGTGAATCATGTCAAAGCATTCTATGCTACAAGAAGACTCCACTAGAAATATATCCCACTTATGCCGACATGACACTTGGCACCCCTTACCTTAAAAATCAATCCTTCCTTGTGCTTTTACCATGCCAAAGACCTTGAGTATAGTTTTGGAAGTAAACAAGGCTTGGAAATCTAGGTAAAGCATTGATTCCATCAATGATCTTATAAAGTTTTTTTTTCAAAAGAATGAACCTTGCATTACTAATGACATTTAAGGAATAAAGCATGATTCTAACATGTTTTGGTACCCCAAAAACTTTTTCATACTAGTCAATTAGCATGTGCAACCTTTTGACAAGTCAATTCACCTTTAGTTTAGGACTTTCCATTGGCTTCAACTAGAAAAGCACCCATTGTTTTCTATTTATCATTGGTGCCAAGTGGAAAAAAACTCATGGCATATTACTCATTGTTTATGTTCTTAGCAAGAAATTGTATGCAAACATTGCTTATGTTCTTAGCAAGAGATTATCTGTTCTTAGCAAGAAATTATTTGCTCACATATCTTTTTTTAAGGCAAATGCTCAGCTAGAAACATGACTAGAAACATATAAAAATCTTCAAATATCTTCTTCTCTTTTACCCAATTTTTCCTAAAAAATAGAATATAAGTGACTAATGCAATATTCAACCATATATGTCAATCAGCAAGAAAATTTATTCTATACCGGCTAGGGATAATTAAGATAATGAGTGGGAGAACCTAAAGAGAGAAGAATAAGTAGAAAAATCTTGAACAAGTTGAAGGAATCATACAAGCCATGAAGAGAAGGAAAGTAAGAAGAATCAAGGCACAAGAAGATGCCTGGAGGATTCCAAGGAGAACTTGAAATTTTAAGGCCAAAAAAAGCTTTTATTTACATCTGGACTATGATATCTAAATTTTTATAATCTCTTGACAAATTTAAAATGCATCACATGATTGTTTTGAACTTTTTTATAGTGAAGTCTCAATTCTTGTGACACTTTTGTTGTAAATTTTTTTTCATACTTAATTAAGACATGTTTTTGCGTGATTTTAAAAGTCAATGTATCAAAGATTCAAGGGTTGTTTCTCTATTTGAAGACAAGACAAGATTTTGATAAAAGGAGCCTTGTCGCATGTATCCTTTTTGGATTTATCTCTTCTATGTGTACTCTTGAGTGTGTCTATGGCATGGCATGTAAATGATCTCTAAGTAAGGTCCCTATCCAATCTTTGAGTCAAATTTCTTGTGTGAATAGGTAACTATAATACGATGTGTTAGAAGGTGAAATATTTTAGTTAGTAATTTTGTTCATAGGTCACAAGAGAAGGTCAATTTTCTTATAATCTACTTTCCTAGGACTATTCATATGAGATGATACATGTTGCATCAGTAAAGTGAAGTGAAGACCAGAAGATAAGTATTATGGAAGTTAAGGGGCCCACCAACTTTTTTTCGGCAAGGGTCATGAATCCAATGCAAGAACACTTGGAAGATGCCAAGAAATAATGGAATTTGGTAAATTCCAAGGAGTCCTTGAGCCTATGAGTGAATTATCAACCCCCTACAATTTTTTCACAATTTTTCAAACTCATATTGAAGGTAAAATATGTTTGATATATTTTGGTAGTGATGTGTGTGAACACACTAGGACAGTTACGACACCTTTTTCCCTCTTTAGGAGGTTTTTCCCTCAATTTGTATATATGCTCATAACCCTAATGGGTTACTTATCTTTGTAAATTCTCTTGGTAATATATTCAGTATTATGTGTTGTGCTCCAAACTTCTTCTTCTTTCTTGTGCTATTCACATGCTTCCATAGACCTCAAACTATAGGTTTAACAAAAGTCGACACGGTAGCTCTATTCAACTTTTTGAGATACAATCTTTTTTTTGCATCAAGGTATTTTGGTTAGTGTCCATGTCTGAAAGCAGTGATGTATTCCATATGTTGGTTCTTGAGCATAAATTGGATGGTACCAATTACCCATTATGGCCATACATGATGCATCATGTATTGGTCGCAAAAGGACTATGGAATATCATGCAAGGTGTTGAAAAACATTCTACTATACCTGCACATACAATTCCTGAAGGTGATGCAAATGGCATTGAAGATGGTGTTCTTTAGGTTCCTCTTCGTGTTGTGGTTCCTGCTTCACCTATTGTAGAGCAACTTTGGTGGGATGGCATACATGCTCAAGCACATGCATTCATAGCTTTGTTTGTCAAACATGCCATTATTCCTCACATTCGCTCCTACAAAACAGCAAAGATGCTTGGGATACACTTATCACCTTATACCAGGAAAGGAATGAGGCTCGTGTTGCTTACCTCCAAAAACAGTTGGAGACTTAGCACATGAATGAAGGATATTCTATGGATAGTTTTTTGACAAAGATCAGAGATTTGAAGGAGTAGTTGATTTTTGTTGATGAAGTCTTGCTAGATAGTTCACTTGTGTAGACTGTTCTAAATGGTCTTCTAGATTCATATCAGAGTTTTGCATCTACTCTTTGATTGATGATGAAAGGAAATCCACATTCCTTAACATTTGAGGATTTAGTCTCTATTCTCTTGCAGAAGATCAATCTAGGCAGAACAAGTCCATTATGTGTGTCGCAGATCAAGCTTTCTTGGCAGAAGGGCACATGTAAATGGAGCTCATCTACTTGTAAGCAAAAAGCTGCTAATTCTACACAATCAAAGAAGGATGGCAAAGATGAGAAGAAAACAGAAAAGCAAAAATTGTTTTGCAAATACTATAAAGGAAATGATCATTTCATAAAGAGTTGTCCAAAATTTGGGTCCAAAAGAGCCAAAGAAAAAAGAGGTTGGAATGGTTGTTGCAGAGGCCTCTCCAAGTCCCACAGAGCGGGGGTAGAATTTAGAGAGTCTAAATGACATTACAAAGAAGGTTGATCACCCTCTCATCACCCTCATGTGGGGCCCACTGGGGAGAGGGTCTCACACTAGTTCTTCCTTTATTTAATACAAATCCAGGAGAGTAGGCTAAGGCCAAACTTCCTTTTATTTTAAAAAAAAAAGAAAGAGAGTCTCACTCTAGTTCTTGATTCCATTGCTCTCTCTCTCTCTAGCAAAGGAGTGTATGATATAGAGAAGCATATGAGGTCTCAATCGGTTGTGAAGATGAAAAATATTTTGTTCAAGGGATAAGCTAAAGGACCAAGAGAGTTTAGAATATAATTTTATGAGCTTTATGGTAAGGGATGTTGTATGGACTAGAACATTGAGATGACGGATAAGTGATATTCAAGGATAGATATGATTCTACTTGTCCTTATTTCGTTTCCAAGTGCTCTTTGTCTTCCTTTATATAGCTCCATTGTTTACCAAGAGTATCCTAGAGGAGATGGGGATTCAGATGATGGATTTCTAGAGTTAGATAGCGCAAGAATAGGTATGTTTGTGAGAGGGATTCAAAGAGGTCGCCCAAGGAGAAAATTGTATTTTAATGGAAAATATGTATCTTTATTAATGAAATTAAAGATGAAGCTTCTACTAATTTAGAGAACTAAATTAGCAATGTAACTTGGAGAGATGTTTTGATTCTAGATTCAAAGAGGTAGACCAAAGAGGAAACTTGAGAGATAGATTATTGGATTATTTAGAGGGGTTATTGGTTATATCATTGGGTTGGAATCTTTGGGTAGATTTTTTCTAGTCAAGAGAGTTGGTCAACAATGAAGAGTTTTTCTCTTTTTGTGATTTTGTTTCTAGTTGAAAACAAGTACCCATCAAATATAAAGAGCTCATTGTCTATGAAACAAGCAAGATTTGCAACAATAAACATGTGAGGTTGTGATCCATTGTCTGAACATTGCTCTATTGACAAAATCCTACATAGGCTAAATGATAGATGGAATGTTCACTGAGTAGATTCCCAAGCTCTACAAACATTCTTTTGGGGTGACTTATCACCTATAATGAACTATGGGATGGCAAGCAATGCAAAGAGGATGACTTAAGACATTTTATGGATAAGACATTCCCATGAACATAAAACATTATTTTTGTGGTGACTTATCATCCATAATGATCCATGCATTGGCACCAAGGCAAAGAGGATGAGCACTCATCAAGGGCTCTACAAACTTTCAACCGCATGTTCATCTTGTGCAAGAGTGCCATACTTTTTTGGGGCATTCTCCTTGAAAATACAAACACTCTCTTCTTGAAGGGGGACTACTTTACAATTTATCCTTCTGCCGAAGGACTCTAGGGACTTCTCTATGGACCATTTTTTGGGGGCTCACCAAAGTTGTCTGCACATCTTTCTTTCCAAATTTTCCATAGGCATTCTCCTCTAATAATATTTGAAAGGTTGATCCAACCAGAGGCTTCTTTCGATCACCTTCAAGACACTCTTGTTCTTAAGATAAGAGAAGAAGAGGTGTCTTCATCGAGAACTATTGAACATCCAATGGCTTCATCGAGCAGAGCTTGTTTCCAACTAATATCTTGATCCAACCCTAGAATTCATTCGGCAACATCCAGGACACTCACATTCATAGGACAAGGGAAAAAGAGGTGTCCATTACATATCTTTGAATTCCACTTATTCCAAACTCTAATACTAGAGTCAAGGTCTTCTATCATATTTCAATTCCTTCTCTCTTGGGTTCCACTTGTGAAGGACCTTGGTCCATAGTTTCTTAGCTCTTTGGATACTTGCACTCTATTATATGCCCATTGATGAGTCTTAGGCTCAATAAATATCATTAAGTCTACCTTCCCGGAGCCAAATCATTCGTATTTTGTAATAAGAGGCTATCCTCCATTTAGGTCTTGTTTTCAAATCAACCCAAAAGACCCTTTTGCATGACCCTTCCAACTTGCTTCATGTAAATGTGATTCAAAAGTCAAGACCATCACATGATCCCACGATTTCCATCACTTCTCCAACTGTCTGGCTACCCCTTCACATGCAATAGCTTTGTACCAGTTAAGTTTGGCAAAAATTCACCTTTTGTCCAAGCCTGCATAGCCTAGTGGTTGATGCATTGAATCTCAAGGAGGAAGTCCTGAGTTCAAATCGTGGCTGGACATATCCATGAGTTCCCAAAGATGGGATTCCATGAAGTTTCCCAAGATGGGTCTCTACCTTACGAGGTCGGGTGTGTGTGTCTTTCCAATTCATTGTACTCTCAAAGAAAAAAAAAACTGGCCTTTTCAATCTTATATCTTTATTCTGAACTGCTTAAGATTTAGGGTGGTTCTATGTTTTATCAATTCTTGCTTGTGGAAACCCTTTTTTTCATGAGCACTAGCTCCACTTTTGCCTTGAATTCAGACGATGATGATGGTGGAATCTTTCAATTCAGTGTGCCTTTCAAATTGTAGCACATTGACATCGTGAGTCAAGATGGCCTCCTAGTCAAGTCTCTGTTTTACAATGAGAGACAGAGAGAGTTGATCACTTGATTTAATGTTATAGTAGTCATTATCTATTTTGCAGCAGCTATGAGCCAAGAAAGAGAGTCTCATGTGAAGGGGACTAGTCCCCACGGGACCCCCCAAGTCCCACAGAGCGCAGGTAGAACTTAGAGAGTCTAAATGACATTACAAAGAAGGTTGATCACCCTCTCATCACCCTCATGTGGGGCCCACTGGGGAGAGGGTCTCACACTAGTTCTTCCTTTATTCAATACAAGTCCAGGAGAGTAGGCTAAGGCCGAACTTCCTTTTATTTAAAAAAAAGAAAGAGAGTAGGCTAAGGCCGAACTTCCTTGTATTAAAATGTAGGAGGTAATAAAGAAACGTAATTAGGGAAAAAAATTTATTGAGGTGTATATGGCACTGTACACTGATGTTTTATCCCACATTCAGCCAGAAATGCATCAAAATTTGAAGACAGAAACCCCCCCCCCCCCGATCAAAATAGAGGGTGCCCTTTTTACATGCTAACACGTTTTCAGCCAAAACTAGAAATTGTTTGAAGCACATAAACACTTCAGACTTTGCTTTCAATGGATATACCCATGCATGCCTAGAAAAATCATCAATGAAAGTCACAAAGTAATAATAGTCTCCAAAAGAGGGTGTCTACATAGGACCATAGACATCTCTGTGAACAAGCTGCAATTTTTTAGTAGCTCAAATTGAACCATCTTTTGGGGAAGAGAAATGCTACAAGTAGCACAGCAGTATAAATGGGTAGGATATGAACTATCCAAGCAACTTGAACAGATCGAGAAGTTACATGAAACAAGACTAAAAGCTGTAGCAGGAATTTATGCCGCTAAAAGGAGACAGAAAGCATATTATGATGCACACATCAAAGACAAAGGCCTGAAAGAAGGAGACTTAGTCCTAGCATATACCTTGATGCAACATGCCAAGAAACTACAAAAACATGGATATGGACCCCTACTGATCAATAGGATCTCGACAAGTGGAGTCGTCAATCTAGCCACACTAGACGGAGATGTACTTCCTAATTACATAAGTGGTTGTCGAGTAAAGCGATTTATGGAACCATTGATGGATCATATGTTAGCATGACTCATAGGAGCGCAAAATCGAAAAAAAGAGGAAGAGAGAATAGAGAAGAAGCATGCAAAGAAGCACAAGAGCGTATCAAGAAACGAAAAGAGTGGATAAGGCAAAGGGATGAATGATATTTACAAGGGGAAGAACCAATTCCCATGGCCAATTACCAAGTTCAACCAACCGACACAAAGAACCTCAGCATATCTCAACCATATTTGAACCTAGGGATTGGAACTACCGAATACCAGTTGATAGATGCATTGATAGACTCAAGAGCAGCAATACGTTGCATACAAATGATGGTTATTACGCATCTTCAAATGATCATAAACCCAACTAAAGCATGCATGAGAGGCATTGGAGGTCAAATCATAGAATCTATTGGGGAAGTCCTAGTATCCCTCCACCTAGGAACTTCCACTATGGAGCAACGAGTTTTGGTATGTAAAGATGGGATTTAATAGAAAACCTGATCCTAAGGCAAGATTGGATTATGGAGAATGAAGTGAGCATTTATCTAGCTCAAGGATACATCTCAGCCAAAACAGGGCATAAGGAAATCTTTAGCTTGTTAGGATAAAAGCTTCCTCGCATGCCCAAAGTCATCAAGCATGAGAAACAAACGCTAGAAGAGGAGTAAAAAAATGAATCAATCGAGAGCGCACCCAAAGGATACCCTAGACTAGAATTACCAAAAAATATGAACGTGTCACTTGATCATGTGCCTTCTTTTCCCATGTGAGGTGAACTGAAGAGAGCTAGTGAGGACAATAAATTATCTACCCCAAAGGAAATCCATACAAATGGAAGTCTACTATGCGAACGTCATATCTAGGACTACTCGTTTACAATGGATTCAGAAGGATCAAAGGACTAAACCAGGTGATTCCACTCAAAAGCACACCAATCTACTAGTGAAAGCAAGGGGATATCGCTATTACTCAATATCGCAATCAGAGCCACCAAGACTCCTTCATGTGTGGCTCCCAAAATCATTAGTAGAAGCCTAGAAAACATAGACGCAGATGTGGATCCCAAAGAAGGTCAGACAGACTGCAAACCAAGAACTAAACAAGCTAGAGGAAATATTGTACGCATGAAGCAAAATAATGAAGCCCAACAAGACCTATCAAAGATACAAGAGGAACAAAACATCAAACAGTCAAATTTCTAGAAAGCAGGAGCTAAGGGCCAGAGAGCAACCAAATCAATGCAGCCAAATACCTCAAACACCAACTATGAAATGGATGTGGAGACCCAAGAGGCAGCCAGGATAGGAACAGATGACTCAACAAGATTTCAATTGCACTCATGAAGAGTCTAGTGCACCTAGAGCATGCATGCCAGGGCCGCATGATGAGGCCATGCATTCGGCACATAATCCTTTCAACGAAACTAGTGGTGCACATTTCCAACTTGGGAATAGATCCTAGATTCCACTTCCATAGGGATAAACCTACAGTGTAAATAAATAAATGCTTTGGCTAAAACTAACTTTTGTTTTCTTTCAGGAATTACATTAAAAGAAGTGTGGTAAGAGGCCTTACTTACTTAAGTAAGGGGAAACAGAGTGATGCGATAAGCAACATGCCACTAAACCACACACAAGACACAGCTTGATTTCTACTAAAGCTGATGATCTCTCAATTACAAGTGCAGATGGCTTCTGAGGATTCCGAAGCGACTGTTCAAGAAGAGGTGCTAGATTTCCCCTTACAAAGTGTGACAAAAGCAAAAGGCCACTAGTTTCAGGAGGACCAACCTGCTAGGGACTATCTGTTCTTAGTAACAATCAAGATTATGGACACGGACCATCAGTTTCCAATGATGTCCCAAGATTTCAAGGTCATGCATGAACTTCCGTCAACTATAGACATAATGAAGAAGGCAGGTATTCAGAAGTACTTTGAACTACCCATCTACAAAACAGACTTCCAACGATGCACACAGGTGATGAATACCCTACAACCGGCTTTATATGACCCGTTAGTTCCTGAAACTAGAGTTCTAAACATGGTAGGAGAGTGGGTAATCATTCAATTCACCCATGAATTGATTAAGGAGGCCTTCAGGTGGGAAAAGGATGGAATCATAGTCTTGAAAGATGAAAGCCGAGGTGCAAAAATGGGAACATTCATGGACATAAATTGTGTCAATATAGAAGAAGAAGTCAGATTGATTCACAAACACTTTTGCTTCCCAAATATGCATCAATATACCGCACCACAGATGCTATCCCATGCCATTAAACAGATAGGAAACCAAGTGAATATGATGCCATATATTGGAGAACGCCTTTTCAAAGCAAAGAAACAGTGGAACCATAAGAAGTACTTGAATGGAAGCATTGCATCAACAATACTTATCTATCATGCATTAGGCATTCGGGAACATTTGAAAGAGATGCCCTCATTTGAAGAAATGGCTAAGTATGCGAAGATGGCCATGGTTCCAAGAAGAAAGAAAGGAGTAAAAATAGTGGAAGAAGTTGAAACAAGCTCTCAACCAAGAATGAGAGGTACCAAAAGACTACGAGAGATGATGAGAGCAAAAGAAGCCATTCCAGTGTCAAAAAGCATACATGTACTTCCAAGGACAAGACTAGAAGACAATACGCCAATTACAGAAGAGGAACCAACCAAGCCATGGAAGCCACTCATCAGTACTTGGAAGGTCAGGTAAACCTGTTGCTACAAGGTCATCATTACCACCAGTCTCACGAAGACAGTAAGCAACAGAAAAGGCTGACTAAGGTTCATAGATATAGAGAGTTGGGATTGGCCAACTCTAGTTCATCGTACGATATGCAAGAAGAGCAAGAACCATCTACGCTGAATGTGGACATCAAAAATGACTCAAAAGATGATGCTCATTGGGAGGAATTGAATCAAGTACCAGATGACTTTGGGGTGGAAGGTACAAAGATAGATCCGATTCCTGATGACACTAACAAAGACACAACAAGGCAAGAATCACCTAAAGACGGAATTCATATATTTAAAATGAATGAAGAAACAAACATTCAGATCACAGAGACGTATTTAGAAGGAGCAGCTCCAATAAAGAGACCAAAGGAAGAGCACGAATGGACAAAAGTAGAGGAAACAATGGAGGAGCCCGAGCCCTTCACACCGATCAGGGTGGTAGCGGAGCCCTCTCCTTTGGATGTCACTTTTCAAGGTAGTGCTACCAAATCAAACACTAATGAAGAGGAGGAAAGAGAGTGAGAGATACACCTACAAATAAGACAATCATGCAACGAAACCATACATGTGGAACAAGGAAGAGACATGCAACAGCGTAACGACTGGAAATACTCATGAATGAATGACTCTCCTCCCAACCTTATGCCTGTATATATAGCTACTTGAACTAATGAGGACCACAAATGTAACTAGAGTCCACAAGTGCATGTGCAATCTCCTCCACTCCTTTCATATCCACCACTAGAGTCTATTAGTGGCTGGAGTGATCTCGAGCACTTCTTTAGTACCTTCCACTAGAGTCCACTAGTGGTTGTTGTACTCACCTCTTGAGTTAGGTCCACTGGACTCAAGTTAACTCACGTTAACTTGAGTTAGAAGGCTCTAGAGCTCTTTGGGCAAAACTCTCTCCCCATGCTCCCCATGGGAGTTGAACCCAAGACCTCCTCCTTCACAACCATGAGACTTAACCACTAGGCTAAGTGGATTACTTGAATATGAGAGCACATGACTTATGCTTGAGTCTACTCCTGAGATCTTTGGTCCTACAGACGAGTGACCAAACGGTATCCGATTTCAGATCTGTCTGAAGCCATCGGATCCCTAGATCATAGACTTACTTTATTACATTCTTCCCCCCTTGGAAAAGATTTCCGTCCTCGAAAATAAAGCTATATATATAACTGTAGGCAACCCCCGAGCCTCATGTTCTAAAACTTGAAGAACATGCATTCATTCAATCAGGTTATTTACTTAGAAACTTGGAAGTAAAAAACCTTCTTTATTTGGGACCAACTTAAAACTTGAAAGCTGGAAAATGTCGTTGGATTGTGGAAACTTTTTCCCATGTTAAATTTTCTTCAGTTCCATCCTTCCATTTTACTAAACACTCTTCGTACAAGTGACTTCTTGTACATTTATCTCGGGTGCGAAGTATCCTTTCAGGTTCATGAGGAACTGTTTCATTTACCGGAATAGGAAGTATAACATGTTGTCCAACTAGATTATCTGAATCTGTTAGACTCTTTCTAAGTCGACTAACATGGAACACTGGATGAATCCAACTATCATTTGGAAGTTGTAGTTCATAAGCCCACAAACCAACTTTCTTGGTGATTGGAAAAGGACCGCAATATCTAGGCGACAACTTGGCGCATTGACCAGTCTTGAACTTTTCCGATCTTTCAGGAATATGAAGATAAACTTGATCACCAACCTGAAAAGTAACATCTCTTCGCTTCGGATCGGCATAAGCTTTTGCACGATCTTGAGCTTTCTTTAGATTTTCTTTAGCTAACTTGAGCTTAAAGTTCATGTCTTGAAGAAACTCTTGAGCTGCTTAAACTCGTTCATTTTGAAGTCCTACTGCATAAGGAGACCTAGGCTGGAAACAATACATCAACATGAATGGGCTAAATTCAATTGATGAATTCTTGGCACTATTATAGGCAAATTCAGCTAATGGAAGATAGTCTTCCTAATCAGTCTGTTTGGAAGTAACATAAGCTCTGAGTATGTCTTCCAAAATCTGATTGACTTTCTCTGTCTGTCCATCCGTCTGGGGATGTTCAGCTGTACTTAAACTTAGTTTAGTTTCAAGTCTACTAAAGATTGCTTGCCAAAAATGACTTGTAAATCGAGCATCTCTATCAGAAACTATGTCCACTAGAAGACCATAGAGTCTATAAAGTTGATTTACAAATAATTTTGCAAGTTCTGGAGTCTTATAAGTAGTCTTGACTGGAATAAACTGAGCAAGTTTAGTCAATCGATCAATGACAACCCAGACTGAATCAAAGCCTTTCTGAGTGCGGGGTAAGCCAGAAATGAAATCCATGGAAATACTTTCCCACTTTCCTTTGGGAATTTCCAAAGGATGCAGTAATCCTCCAACTTTAAGTCGTTCAAACTTATTTACTTGACATTTATGGCACTTGGACACATAGTTTTGCACATCTTGATGCAAACTAAGCCAATAAAAATGTCTTTTTACTAACTCATAGGTTCGGTTAATACTAGGATGTACAGCATTTGGAGCATCATGGCATTCGAAAAGTACTTGTTTTCGTATGTCTGAGGTACTTGGGACACAAACCTTACCTTTATAAAGCAAATATTCATCTTGGAGAGAATAGTGTTTAAACTTTCTCTCAGAAGTACTTGCTTCATTTTGTTTAGCTTGCTTAGCTGCTTTCCAAGCTTGACTGTAGCTTGGATCTTCTTTGCAGCTTCCTTTCAAAGTTGAAATAAATTCACTTTGAATTTTCACAAAACTAAGGTTGTTCAGCATTAGCATCCGACTTAAGGCGTCTACCACTGCATTGAACTTTCCTTTTCTATACCTGAGTTCATAATCCAACTCTTGCAACTGTTCGGCCCACCTCGCTTTTCTACCTCTTAGATCAGGTTGGTTTGCAAACCACTTTATGCTCTCTTGATCAAAAACTATGGTCAGCTTTGATCCATATAGATAATGGCGCCATTTCTTCAGAGCATTAATAATAGCGAACATCTCTCGCTCATAGGTAGAGTAATTTTGCTGAGCAGGACTTAGCTTTCTACTCTCGAAAGCTATTGGTCGACCATCTTGGCTTAGTACTGCTCCTACTGTAGATGAACTTGCATCTGTTTCTAATTGGAAAGGCTTGTTCGGATCTACGATTTGTAGAACTGGGGCCGAAGCTAAAGCAAGTTTAAGTTCTTGAAAACTCTTTGCTTGCTCTTCTTTCCAATTTAACTTTTGATGCTTCCCTTTGAGTTGATCCGTCAAAGGTACTGCAATCTTGGCATATCCAGCCATAAACTTCCGATAATATCCTGCCAATCCGAGAAAACTTTGCAGTTCTTGAACCGTCTTGGGCTCAGGCCATTCAAGAATCGCTTGGACCTTTTCAAGGTCAACTTTGATTCCTTCCGCGGAAATAATATGACCTAAATACTTTACTTCTGGGGTAAAGAATTCACATTTTGACTCTTTACCGTAAAGTTTATTATCACGAAGAAGTTGAAAAACTTTTTTCAAGTGCTCTAAATGATTTTCATAATCTTTACTGTAGATCAGAATATCATCGAGAAAATCTACAACAAACTTTCCCAAATACTACTTTAGCACTTGATTCATCAAAGTCATAAATGTTGCGGGTGCATTAGTCAACCCGAACGGCATCACTAAAAACTTGTAGTGACCAAACTTTGTTCGAAAAGCTGTTTTAGGAATATCATCATGTTTAATTCTAATCTGATGATAACCTTGGCATAAATCAATCTTAGAAAAGACTGTAGCCCCCTTTAAACTATCGAAAAGATCTTCGACTAGTGGCATGGGATACTTGTTCTTTATCGTAAGATTGTTTAACGCCCTATAATCTACGCACAGTCTCATAGTTCCATCTTTCTTTTTTACTAGAAGGATGGGTGCTGCCCATGGAGACTGGCTTGGGTGGATAAATCCTTTATCCAAATACTCTTGAATTTGATTTTCCACCTCCTGATGCTGGACATAGGGGAGACGGTATGGGTTTTGAGATTTTGGCTTGGTACCCAAAAACAGATCTATACTATGATCGATGTTTCCACGAGAGGGTGGCAAGCCGTAGGGGAGTTCCTTAGGGAACACATCTTTAAATTCCTTCATTAAATTGTTAAATCTAACATGAACTTCTCGAGGAATAAAGGACGAGACATAAGAAACTTGATTTATATTATCAGAATCTATTACATCAGTGCCAAGGACAAGAAAAGCTTGAGTCCTGGCTTCTTTATTTACAAGTTTCTTAAGTTCAGTGTATGAAATCAAAGGGATATTTGGAACATCATGCTCACCCTTGATTTTATACACTACACTGTCGCGCTAGAATTCCAAAGTATTAGCAAAATAACACTTGGTCAATGAAGGTCCTAGACTCCATAGCCACTCTCTCCCTAATACCAGATCTACTCGATCCATGTTCATTATTTGGAAGTCCAAAGTGTCTTTAAAGCCTTGGATTTCTAGTTCCAAATTAGATATCATTGTGTCCCAAACATGGGTGTCTTGACCGTGCATCATGGAAACAATGTATTTATGAGGATATGATTTCTAAGGAAGAGCTAGTTTTTTAACTAATGCATAATTGATAAAATTATGCGTAGCAGAGTCATCCACCATTATCCGGATGGTGTGCCCTCTTACTAATCCATGCAGCTTGACCAAATCATGTGGACCAAACTCTTGAGGTTGCCACATGTTTTTGGAGATCTGACATGAATGGGTATTGTCGCAGTGCATAATCTGAACCTTCTTTGCACTTGAATTTGCATCCAAGTCCAAAGTTTGAATCAGATGTATTTGCTGCTTACCCTTTCCCTTACTTTCTCTTCTGATTGGACAGACACGACTACGATGTCCTGGCTTGAGACACTTAAAGCACAAATTTTCTTTTTGCGCTTTATCATGATCTTTCGGAGAAAGGACGTGTCTAAAAACTCGAGGTTTTTTAGTCACCCTTTCATTTGATCTAGTCCCTTTGCCCTTACACTTAAAGTTATTCTTCTGGGAATAACTGCTTTCGTGCGGGACATCCAGACGTGAGTTATCCTCATAAATCTGGGCAACCTTAATCGCCTCTTCTAGGGATTTAGGTGCATGCCTTTTGACTTCATTTCGAATTCGCTGGTTAAGTCCTCTGACAAAACTGCGAAGATGATGAAAGTCATCTAAATTCTTTAATTTCAGAATAACATCTCTGTATTCTGAAATATACACTAATAGCGGTCTACCTTTCTGTTGAATTTTATCCCATGCTTCCCAATTGCGTTCCTCCTCATTCGCGGGGAGAAACTCTTTCTTCAAAAGGTGGGAAAATTCATCCTAGGTGGTAGGTTTCTTGTGAGTCTCAGAGAGACTCATCCACCATGTATAAGCTCTGGTTCCTAATGATAAACTTGCTTCTACTACTCTCACATGATCGGGGATATGTTTGAGTTCATGGACATCTTTCCATTCCTCCAAGAAGGTCAAAACCGCATCCTTATTCCTATCCTTATCCTCTCCAGAGAAATAAGGAGGACGGATCTCCTTTCCCAAGGAAAGATCCACTGGGCGGTTATGACTTTCTAACATCCCTACCGAAGCAACACACAAGGGAGTAGAAGATACCAAACTAAGACGGCTCATACTTCCCGCTAGAGGAAACATGTCTGTATAGGGAGAGGATAATCCCTTATCCTTTTCCATCCTAACAGACATTGGTGAAGTTGCAATCGTATCTGTATGACTACCCAAAATAGTCTTACTGATATCCCTAGGCGTCTGAAGTAAGTTCAGAATGGCCTTAAGGTGATCTTGGATTCCATCAACAGATTGACGGAGTACTGCAACCTCATTCGGAATATTGGACAACCGTCCAAGCTTTTTCTCAACTAGCAACATCCTACTCTCCATATCTTTCCCCTCGTTTAGAGTAGTGATTGTTTCCCCTTTTCTCATAGAATCCTCAACGTCTAATGCTACAATCGTCGCTTCTTTAATAGATGCATCAGACGCATGACTTATATTTGAAACCATAGGTGCAGATGAATGCAATGCACGTGCAGCTATTGGTGGTCTAGGTGTGACTCTGTGACATATCTGTTAGAGAGTAAAGTCCAGTTTTACAGTGTACTTATGTGTGCAGGTGGTCTATCTTGATGAGTTGAGTTTCCTGATCAAAACTCATCCAAATTACTTGGTTTTTAGCTTGTTGGAAAGCTATTTGTGTCTACTTTCTTTGTACCAAATATCTTTCTCAAAGGATATATATTCAGAGAGCTATCAGTCCGAGAGTGAAGCTCAGTTCTTCAGCATACCTGTGTGGACAGGTAGTTCATCTTTGATAGTTGTGTTTCCTAATCAAAACTTGTCCAAATTAAGTCATTTATAGCTTGTTAGAAAGCTCTCCTTGTCTACTTTGATTGACTAAAGTATCAAGTCCATTTGAGTTTTGTATTGAGAGCAGCAAGCTATCTAAGGTGCATATGTTTGTCCAAGTTCTGGACATACAAGGGCTCACTACACACTTCCGTTGCGCATAGGAGAACTCATTCTCCACAGTTGGTATCAGAGCAAACTTGGTGTTGAAGCTTCATCAACAGAGCTGGAGGTGAAGCAAAGCAAAAGAGGAGCTACAAAACAAGAAGGAGCTTCACAAACGCAAGAGCAAAGGACTATAACTATTCGAGGTAACTCTCAAAGTCTTTGATACTCTTCAATGGCTGACTTGGGTCAACAAGTAGAGAAGTTGGACAAGGATAACTATCCCGTGTGGAAGTTTAGAATGACCAACTACCTAATGGGCAAAGGCTTATGGGGTATTGTGAGCGGCGATGATGCTGAACCTCAAATCAATCAAGCTATGGCCACCGAAGTCCAAAGGAGGCAAGCAAAAGAATGGGAAGAGAGGATCATAAACCTGTTTCCATAGTAGTGGCAATAGCTTTGCAGTCTTCAAGGCCAAAACACTGCAATAATGTGTCAATATATTCTGTTTGACACAAAGCTATTCTACCATCAACTTGCATAAACTCAATGCCCAAATAATGATGCAAACGCCCCAAATCTAACATCTCAAATGAGGCATGCAAATTAAAATCAGTTCATGAGGACTAGTGAGCAGCATGTCATCAACATAGATAACAATGATCAGAAGCGTGACATCATTTGCATGCTTAACATAAGGTGCTCTCAATTGGATGGTTCTCAAAACCATGTGCAATTAGGTAGGCATGTATCTTTTCATACCAAGCACGTGGTGCTTACTTCAAACCATATAATGCCTTTTTCAACCTGAACACTTTGCCCTTTTTGCACAAAACCATGGGGCTAAAAAACATACACTTCTTCATGCAAATCACCATTCATAAATGCAGTTTTAATGTCCTACTTATGTATGTTCCAACCATGATGAGTTGCAAGTGCATAGATGCTACAAACAATAGTCATTTGGCATGTAGGAGCAAAGGTATCATCAAAGTCAATGCCTCTTTCTTGAGCATAACCCTTTGCAACAACCCTAGCCTTATACTTGTCACCTGTTCCATCAGGCTTACGCTTCAGCTTGTATACCCATTTAGAGCCAATGGCCTTCTTGCCAGAAGGTAAGTCACATAAAGACTAGGTACCATTTTTCATAATAGCATCATATTCTGATTGCATAGCATCCATCCAGTTTTTTGAATTTTGTGCTTCATTAAACAAAACTAGCGCATTCTCATCACAAAGACTAGAGGTAGTCATACCATAGCAATTTTATGCAAAAGAAGCACTATGAGAGCCTAAATGAGTACGATACCAGCCATTTAGGCATAATCTTTGCCTCCTCTATATCAGTTCTCTCATCAACAAGTGCATCATGTAAATCTGCATCGAAAATGGAATGATCTCCATCATCACATGAAACCTATAAAGGATGAGAAATTGCCTCATTTGGACTAGCATTAGATTCTCCATCTATAAAAAGAGGCAACAAAATATCATACATATCTTTGGTGCTAACTAATTTCTCCTTAGTAAATGAAAGTAATGGTTGAATAGCATCTTCCACAAAAACAACATCACAACTAACCAAAATGTTTTTAGTCTGTGGATGATATAGATGATAGTGTTTGCTTTCAAAATTGTACCCAACAAAAATACATTTCACTGCTTTATCATCCAATTTCTTGCATTGTTGTTCAAGCACTAATGCATATGCCAAACAACCAAAGAAATGTAGGTGAGCAACAAATGGCTTGCGACCATGCCAAGCCTCATATGGAGTGATAGCTGCAATGCTTTAGTGGGACACCTATTAAGTACATATGTTGCACACATAATAGCCGCATGCCAAAAACTATGTGGTAAAGCTTGACTCTTGACCATACACCTCACCATCTCCATGAGTGAGTTGTTCTTCCTTTCAGCAATTGCATTCTGTTGAGGTGTATACTATTGAGATATCAAGCTCAACATGTGATGATCCAAGTTGACACGTATGACTTTTTCATTTCTCGAACATGTATAGTAGTCATGCCAGTATATGTCAGGGATACTTCATTGAGCTTTACTATATTTATCTACTGAGATGGATGGCACATTTTCTTCTTGCCAGCTCACTCATTCATGGATATTAGGATTTTCTTTATGTGTTGTTCTTTATATATTGCACTAGTTGTATTGTTGTTTTAGGTCATTCTTTTATATTCCTTTTATGTAATAGAAGAAAAAGAAGACCATTCTTCCTTGCATCAATCTATTGGTGTGCTCCTCTTTGATTGTGAGAGTGTGTGTGAGCTCTCTTCCTTATCTCCTTCCTCATGACATGGTATCAGAGCCAATGTGGCTGTAGAGAGCTCATGGAGAAGGTGGACAGTGAAGAGTACATGAGAAGTCATGGAGAAAGCGCGATTCACAAACGACCTCAGATTCCTCCATTTTGAGCAGGCAAGTGTGGCCGACAAATAAATGAGGTCAATTTGCAAAATTGTAACTTGCATCAGGTTCAACAACTCGTGTACTGTTCATACACAAAAACTATGTTTTTCTGAGATCGAACTATCACATCAAAGTGCAAGAGTGTTCAAGCAGAAGTACTGCCTGTAGTAGTGTCTTTGCAATGTTGTAAATTGCTGCAGAAATGGCAAACACAAATGGAATGAGTCAGCTTATGAGTGATAAGTTGGAGAAGAACAACTTCCATGCTTGGAGATTCAGAATGACAAATTTCCTGATGGAAAAAAGTTACTAGAAGTACATCAAAGGAGAGAACAAAAATGCTCCACAATTACCAGAGAGGAATCAGACCACATATGAGTTAAGAGCATATGAGGATGGAATCAAGGAGCATAAAAGGTAATGTATTGGCTATTTGTTAGCATATAGGATAGCATAATTAGATAGCAATAGGATGCCAAGACTCCAAGAGAGGCAAAGCACAGAAATTGCAACTCAAGCATGAGTTGCATACACTAGAGAAAAAGGGCATGTCAATAAGTGACTATACCTCAAAAATCAAAAGCATATGTGAGTCACTTGCATCTATTGGTGTGAATGTAGATGATGATGATATGGTGGAAGTGTGCCTTCATGGTCTAGGAGCTACATATAAGCAGTTCAGAACATCTATTTAGACCAAGTAAAATATTCGGAATTTTGTTGATGTGGTGTCCATGTTGATTATTAAAGAAATGAATCTTGGAAAGGACTCGAACTCCCAAGGAAAACCTAGTTTTGAGCAGGTATTCTACTATTGCACAGGAAGAAGTAGAGGTAGAGTCTTTGGAAGTGGAAGATGACATAATAATCAAGATCAAGGTCAACAATAGAATCATGCAGGAGGTAGAGGGCAGTTTCAAGGTAGGGGGAGCCAAAGAGGCCGTAGAAATTTCTTAAGAAATGATTCAAGTAATGATAGTAAAGGATATTGGAATTGTGGTAAACCTAGACACTTTGAACGTGATTGCAGGTTGAAGAATCAAAATAACAAAAGGCAACAAAACAACTATGCATCCACAAATGCAGATGATTTTGAGTCTGAGAAGTTATTCATGGTCCAACATCACATGATGAATACGATGTCTGTTGATGTTTCAAAATCGAATGGTAATGTCTAGTATGTTGATTCAGGTGCTTCAAATCACATGAACAATCATGTAGAATGGTTTAGTAGTTTGTAGAAATTGACAGTTCCTAGACATGTTGAAACAGATGATGACACATCACACCCTATCGAGCATATAGGAAACATAGCACTATCTATGGAGGATGGGAAGGTGAAACATCTTGTTGATGTGTTGCATGTTCCAAATATAACAAAGAATCTAGTTTTTGTCGGACAAATGTTTGACCATGGATTACAACTCAGGTTCAATGTTGATGGGTTATATCTAGAAGAGTACAAACAAGATGGAAAATTGATTTCCAAAGGAACCAAAGTGGGTAGGATGTTCACCTTAAATGTGAAAATTCCTTAAATGAATGAAGCCATGTTTGTAAAAGGTGGAGGGTTATTACTTATATAGAGGTCTGGCACAAATGAATTGGACATGCAAACTAATTGATGCAGTCAAAGGAGATTGTCAATGAACCACCAAATTTCAAGGTTGCAGAGATGCAAAAGGTATTTGTAGTATGTCAATTTGGTAAATAGTCAAGAGCATACATGAAAAGTATAGGTATATTTAATAAAAGACAAGAGTGAGTGTTCACTCACTTCTAGAATTTTAAGGATATGGTGGAAAAGCAAATAGGAAAGTATATTCAAACATTAACGTCTCATGCAAGAGGTGAATACACGTCAAATGAGTTCATCAAATTTCTTAAAAGTCATGGAATTTGATGTTAGTTTTCATGCAGCTACACACCACAACATAATGGCATTGTTGAAAGCAAAAATAAACATATTTCAGAAATAGCAAGAGCCTTGAATACTGAGAAGAATATGCCTCATTGTTATTGGGCAAAAGTTATGCACAATATTGTATACATCATGAGCCGAACTCCAACTATTGTTGTACATCAAGTTACACTTGAATAGAAGTTCACAGGTAAAAAGCCAAACTTATCACATATGAAAGTTTTTTGTTGTATTGCATATGTACATATTCCAGATGAGTTGAGGATGAAGCTTGATCCAAAAGTAGAAAAATGTGTCTTCATTATGTACTTCCTTGAGAAAAAGGGATATAAATGTTATAACCCACTCACACAATAGGTGAAGGTAAGTAGAGATGTGGTATTTGATGATATGTCAAGCTTCTATGCAAATGCCAAAGATGGACTTAATCTTGAACCAAATGACAAAGAAAATGTTGAAAAATCTAGTGTAGAATCTCAAGTTTTGAGTGGAATATATGCATCACCAAGTGATACTTCCAACTCAAATCCATGGAGTGGAAGATTGCATGGAAATCTTAGTCTAGTGAATTCATCAAATACATCCAAGACAGGTAAAGAAAAGTTTTCTGTTAGTAGTAAAACATCTACAAATTTTGAAGACATTGATGGAGACTCAAGTGGTTCAAAAAGAGCCTTGATGAGGAACTTGGATTGCCCTCTGTGAAGACCCCGGAAGTAATAAAGGCACATGTAGATGATACAAGGATGTGACCCAAGACCAAGAACGTTCTTGTTTTGAAGGTGCAGTTTGGAAATGTAGATTGGAGATGGCTTCACTTTATGGAAATAATACATGGAAGCTAGTTCCATTGTTGCAAGGAAAAAACCCATAGATTGTAAGTGTGTTTACAAGGTAAAGCACAATGATGATGGTAGCATAAGCAGGTACAAAGCATGATTGGTAGCAAAATGATATGCATAGACATATGGAATTGATTATGAGGAAACATTTAGCCCTATAGCTAGAATTTCTACTATCAGAACACTTGTTGCATTTAGCTACAGCAAAAGGATGGACTTTGCATTAGATGGATGTAAATGAAAGAACTTGGAGAAGCTTGTAGAAGGTAGAAAAGTGCGTTTCGAAGCGATGAAGTTTGGTCTAGCCAACCGGCACAAGACCAGCCCTTGAGCTTATGGAGACTCAAATAGACCTTATAGGCATGCGATAAGTGCAAAGAAATGCACTATGTACTTTGGAGCATCAAGGAGAATGAGTCGATACAAAACAGATAGGTTCGTAGGTCGACTAGCTCAAAAAACTTACTATCTATGGAAGAGACAATGAACTTCAAATGCCCATAGCGACCAGCGTGATTACAATTAGAAAAAATCCTTTTATGAGAGTGATACACATAGGGTTGAGTGTATAGAATGCACAAAAGTATAAGGAATACGAAAAATATGCTATAGGAATGAATGCGACATTCACCGGTGGTACTTCCTATTTTTCAGGAATACGTAGAGATTGACCCATAGACAGAAAAACTCAGATTTCTCCCAATAACAAATGTGGAATCATATCCATACCTTTCTGGTTGTTTCTTCTCTCTTGCTGATCTTCTAGGTACTTGTTTGGAGCATTCTCCAACCTCTTGCATCTTTGCTTTGCCTCTTGGCTTCCATAGCTTGTAATCCTTTTCCCTTTCATCTTGGTTATCGTCTGTATCACTTCTTGGATCCTGGACCTGTGTATCATGCTTGATTCCTAATTGATGAGAGTCAGAATCAAGATCATATGGTAGTGTTACCTTTTGTTTGTCTTCATCATACCAAGACCTGTGTTCTTCAAACACAACATCTCTACTTGTAGTGAATTGCTTGGTTGAAGGATTGAAGAACTTGTAACCCATCTGAGTTGAATCATATCCAATAAACACCGCCTTTGTTGTCCTTTTACCTCTTATTTGTGATGGTACATGAACATAAGCTAAACAACCAAAAACCTTGCAATGTCCAAGACTAGGTTTTCTTCCATGCCATGTTTCATAAGGAGTCATACCTTGAAGTGATTTGGATGGTAGTCTATTGATAAGGTACACAGCAGTTGAAATAGCTTTGCACAATTTAATTAGATATATAGTGAATCTAAAGCAATAAATTTGATGACTTTTGATGATCCATACTGAGAGAAATCAATTTATCAATATACAAGTATCATCATGATATTTTAGGAGTTAGCTTCTAGTATTCCTAGTCAGCTTCAAATGATTATAGCTCATATAGTAATAAATAAATGATGTTGAAAATTAGTATGATGAAAATAGACTTATGAATTACCTATACCAATTTAAATCTCAACAAAAGATCAATTATACACAGAGAAATCACTCATTGAAGTTGACTAAAAATATGAATATGAACATATAGGAGCATATGAGAACAGCTTCAAAGTATAGCTAGAAAATCAATCTATATTGAAAATATTGTACATGATATGAATGGACATAAAGCTTGGGAAGGAGGAGCACAATGTTTGCTTCACTTGTGGATTGGCGCTTGATCAAAATCTCTCTAGAATGTAGCTCTAAGTGCTGCTATATGTTAAAGTCAAGTGTTAAATAAGTGTTAAAGTGTTACACGTACGATGTGTTACTGCTAGCCGAAATCGTTACCGAACAAATATTAAACGTAAAACAGTGATTCACCGTAAACTGTGTTAAACTTCCAGTATCGTCACTGAAACAACGTGGGTTCTTAGGAGTGGTAGGGGTCTGTTAGATAGAGGCCCTGTACTAATTTCCCAAATCTTTGCACAACAGTAAATAACCATTAACACGTCTTAGCTCAGTTATTAGCCTTCATCAAACAATATCCGATTTCTGGGAATCTGTGTATCTAACTCTTACAGACTAAAGTGGTTATTGAGACAGAGCAGTAGTCCGAGTGTTACAACAATACTAACAACTAATAGGTATTATATTCTCGTAAATCAACACACAACTTCTTCATGACAGGTATATATGCCGGATAGCATACAAACTCACAGTAGGCAGTAAATCAACCAGAAGATACTATAATTGATAGATTCATTCGTCACAAAACTTATCAGTACTCTTCAATCAACTTATTCATGCTACTGAAGGTACTAGCTCTTCCTCATAATCGGGATTACCAGAGAATGATACCGAAGGTACTGAATCCGGTAGCACAACAGAGCATACGAGAACACACTTCCAGTTATCTATTCGGAAATCCCACTATCAATTAGATTATGCAAAGAAATGACTGACAGTACGTAAACCCTGGGAACTTATACAACCGAACACAACGCCAACAAGCAGACACACAACCTTTTACTTACGATTCGTTACTATGCACCACAGTATTAGTGGGCGAGGCGGAATGATCAGAACACTAACAAGACTCAGACTACACAACAATACATCACACAGGCTTCGACAATCCCTCTGGCAAGTCCAGAAAAACGGGCTCTCGACCACTCTTTTTTCATTGCTTTATAAAGATGTTTACAAGATGCGTGTACCAACTTTTCACGCGAATTTCGAAAACTCCGTTACATCCGGCATACATTTGTCCTACTCCGGCGGCCGTCTAACACTGGCACGCACGGTGGACTCGAACCCGCAAGTGATTTTTTATTACAAAAATTATTGTTCATCTATGATTCCCTCTAGATACATATTTCTGGCTAATCTAAATGTACGGGCTATTTTTTTCTTAAGGGTTTCTAATAACTGTTTAAGGGTGTCGGGTTCTAATATTTGCGCATCTACTCTAACAGAACTAAGGGCAATGGCTTCGGTGAGCAAAATTTCGGCCTGTGTTTGCAAAAAGGCCTCCTGTAAGTAGAAGTCGTTAGATAATGCCGCATCTCTGGCTGTCTTCATTTTACTTACTTGCTTCTGCATTTTGGTGATTCGGTCTTTCTGGTTGCGGACTTGATTATCTAATCTTTCAAACTATTGATTCTGGAATTGTATGGTTTTGTGATATGCATCTCGTTCTCTGCGGGCATTCGCTAAGTCCTTCTGATATTTGGCTTCCCTGTTTAATTGGTGTTTAAGAATATTGTTGACTTCATCGAGGGATTCTTGCGTTCTCTGTAATTGTTCTTCTGCCTGCTTAGCTTCTATCTGGTGCTCTTGGCTCTTTTGTATGGCTTCCCGCAATTGAACTCTTGTTTCTTCGAGTAGGTTTCCTAGTGCTATTCTTGTATCGTCTGTATCTTTGATTGTTTGATTTAACTTTATTATTTCCGCGTCGGCAGCTATCAACAATTCTTCTTTTGCAGCCAGTGCCTTATCTCTCTGGCTTGAGCGTTCTTCCTATGCTTGGAGTGTAGCCTGTAGTTGCTTGATCTGCTCATGGAGTGCATCGTTTTTCGCTCTTGCTGCTTGTAACTCTTCCTGAAGAGGGGTGATATCCGCCTCCATTACTTCCAATTTCCGTTGGAATTCTTCTCGTGCATTGTCTGTGACTTGTTTCAGGTGTTGCGGTGGTTGTTGGGATAGATTAATCAACATTCGACCCATAGACTCTAACTCAGAGAAGACTGGAATGGGGTGGGGTGGCAGAGGAGGGCGAGGTTGCGAAGAGGTGGCGGTGAGGAGTTGTTGTGCATTCGGTGGTGAATAATTGAGGGAGGATGTCGAGGTTTCAGTAGTTCCGGTGGGGTGACTCGGCTTGATGGGGCTGCGGGGTGGTTCCGGTTGGGAAATGGTTGACAGGCGGTGTTTTGGGGAGGGCAGAGTCAGTGGTTGTTACCTTGTTTGTTTGTTCGGTTTCTGCATTGTTCGCGTCTGTGGATTCCACTGCCTTCAGTAGCTTATCTAGTGCATCTATGGCAGATTCTTGCTCGTCTACCTATTGCTCTGATTCTTTTTCGGTCGATATTGATTCTGTTTCTGCTCAATTCTGTTGTTCTTGTTGCTCAGTCGATGATTCATTGTGCATTGAAGTAGCTGTATCATGGAATGTCTCCTCTTCGTTCTTCTCTTCGTCTTTATCGTCATCGTTATCTTTTCCGGCTGAGCCTTGTGCTTCACTTTCTGAGGAGCTAATTCTGATACGTTTCCGGCGGAACAATTGATTGAGCTCTTCTTCATCTTTTTCTTCCTCATCCTCTAGTAGCTGTACTGATTCTTCATGCCTTAGGACGGGTCCTCGTGGTGGTGGTTGAGCTACGAGTATGGTCGGAAAGAGAAAGGAGAGGATGTGGGGAAGTCTGGATCGAGGGGTGGTTCCTTTGTTGACTTGTTTCACTATGGCTACACACTCCTTATGGATACAGTGAAAGAAAAAGGAGGCGAAGTTGACGGGTTCATGTGCAGCAAGGTCGATGGCGGAATAGAACGGGCGGGATATGCCGTAGGTGCGTTTCTGGAGGTTAAGGATTGCGACTAAGAACTGTAATGCAGTTCTTTGAGGTTCGGGGCGGCAAAGAATGGCGTATTCGTTCGATGAATGGTGGGGGAAAAGTTCGGTCATGCGGGCTACGGGGATACTTGGGCCATTCTCGCGGCCTTGTGGAGTGAGGCGGAAGGCTTCGGCGAAGGCTTGGAAGGTTATTACGGTTCTAGATGGTAGGGAGGGGAAGAGCCATTGTCGTTCAGCGATGGGGGATTGGGCGATGGCAGGGATGATTTGTGCGAAAAAGGGATGGGCTTCCACTGAGTGCCATGGCAGCTCAGCGAAGTTGGCCAACCCTCGGGTGCGCAGGTATTCTCCTACCTCGGTAGGGATACCATCACAGAAATCTGTGTAGTTCGCCAACGCTTCCATTGCGCACGCGAACACGAATACACAGGACACAGCACACGGATACACAGAACACAGAAAACACAATCACAATCACAAGAACACAATAGCGTTTTTTGGCGCAACCGAAGAGCTTAAGTACAGACATTACGGTGGGGGGGGGTAGGAAGTGATGGTTATCATTGTGCGGTGCTGAAATGATATTGCTTTCAATTTGGCGTGCATGCTTGAGTGATTAGTAAGGAGGGCGGCTCATGACAAAACACGGCTATTTTAAAAAGAAAAGAAAGAACAGAATGAAAAGTAAAAAACAAAAGCTAAAAAAATGCGGTCCACCGCCGAATGATTTAATGCAGACTAGTAGCGCTTTGATACGGCCGCAGCTTCGAGCCGTTGATTGCTTTTGGAAGTGGATTTCCGGTCAACGTAGTCAACCGAAAAGTTGTTGGACCGATTTGCTCTGAGATTTTGTAAAGGCCGAACCACCGTAATTTGAATTTGCCTGCGGATCTATTTGACTTTGCATTATAGAAAAGTACAAGCTGTCCTACCAAAAACACTGGAGTCTTCAGGTTTCGATCATGCGTCCTTGCCTGTCTTAGTTGGACTTCGTGCATAGTTAAAAAATTGAGCCATCGGTGCTCATCTAACTCTCTGAGAGTGTCCAACTGAAATGACAGTGAGTCTTCCGGTAGAAGTTTCTGAGCGATTGCCACTCGTAAACTTGGTATAACTATCTCCATTGGTGCTATTTCTTCTAAGCCATAAGCTAATTTGAAAGGTGTCAATCCTGTTGTTACCTTGTAGGTAGTCCGGTATGCCCATAACACTGCAGGTAGCAGTTGATCCCATCTTTCCGGTGATTCCATGATCAATTTTCGAAGGATATTCAGCAAAGATTTGTTTGTACTTTCGGCCAATCCATTAGCACGAGGATAATAAGGAGAACTAAATTTATGTGTGACCTGGAACGACTGTGTAAGTGCCTTCATTAAATTGTTTACAAAATGAGTGCCTTGATCTGAGACAATTTCTAGTGGTAAGCCAAAACATGGAAAGACATCGGTTAGCAGACACTTTGCTACCGTAACTCAGACCGTAAAGCCCAAGCTTCTGCCCATCTGGTTGCATAGTCTGTACAGGTCAGTATGTAATGGTTGTTACTAAAGACTGCTGGAGGTGTAATTGGACCGATAAAATCTAGACCCCATTTTTGGAAAGGTTCCAATGGTAAGATGGGTTGCAGAGGAAAGAGATGTCGTTGCAAAGGCTGGCCAGATCTTTGGCAAGTATCACATTGTTTGACAAACTGTGAGATATCTCTGTACATCGTTGGCCACCAGAGACCACTCTGCATAATTTTCTGGTGAGTTAAATCTGATGCAAAATGACCATCGGAAGGAATCGAGTGAGCCAAAGTGATAATTGAGTTAACTTCATGCGGTGGAATACATCGAAGTAGGATTCCGGTGTGATCTACATAATATAGTTCTCCAGCAATTAACCGAAATCGATGGCTAAAGACTGCAATTTTCCTGCGTACTGCTCTAGAAGTCTAAGATGGAAGGCAACCATCAGTGAGAAAGGTCAAGATCTGATCATAATATGAAAATGGGATAGGTGGATCTGCAGAATCTTCATTAATAGGTTCTGACACATAAATCGTGGGTGTCGTGTCATCTATGCCCATCGGAGCTTCACCGGAATCTAAGCGGGATAAGAAATCTACTAAGGCATGTGAACTGCCTGGTCGGTGAATGACTTCGTAGTCAAATTCCTGTAAAAGTAAGACCCATCGCGCTAATCGACCACCTAGATGTTGTTGCCAAACTAGATAGACAAGTGCAGCATGATCTACATGAAATGTGAATTTATGGCCTAGCAAGTAATGTTTGAATTTCTTGACCGAATATACTAGCCCTAGACATTCTCTTTCTGTTACATAGTAATTTTTCTCAGCAGGGGCTAATCTTCGACTTGCATAATACACTGGTCTGAACCATTTATCAATTTGTTGCATCAACACACTTCCTATTGCTATATCTAAAGCATCAACAAATACATGAAATGGGTGATCCCAGTCCGGCGGTTGTAAGATAGGAACTTGTGTTAATAAATGCTTTAAACGATCAAATGCTATCTGGCATTCCTGGGTCCATTCAAATTGTCGAGGTGTTTCGCTAATTAGCTTGTTTAGTGGTATAGCCAGATGAGCAAGCCACCATAAGTGCCTTCCATGCCACCGTACTTGGCCCATAAAGCGCATAACTTCTTTTGGAGAAACTAGCACCAAAGCTTCTAATACTTCCGAAATTTTATCTGGATCTACTTGGATACCTTGTGCAGATACAATGTGGCCAAGTAACTTGCCACATGAGACCACAAACACTGATTTGTTTGGGTTCAAGCAGAGTCTATACTCTCTGCATTTCTGAAAGCAGCACCGTAAATGAAACAGGTGTGCTATCATCTTACCGAAAATGGAAAAATCGTCGAGATATACTTGCATAAATGAAGTGAGATAAGGAAAAAATATCTCCTGCATACATCTTTGAAATGTGCTTGGTGTGTTTCTCAATCCAAACCACATTACCGTACAAGCAAAGACACCCCAGTTGGTAATAAATGCAGTTTTTGGTATATCTTCTTCGGCCATTCAGTTTTCGGTGGTGTGTCCGGTAGTGTTGCAGATAGCACAGAATGTCTGATTAAGTGCGCAATTGGCACTGGTATGTCCTGAATTTTTGCATGTGTTACAGTATACTTGTCTAGTCATATCTTCTACAACATTTTTGTTTGCTTTTAACCATTCCAAATCTTCTGTAAATCCACCGACTTTGTGTTCCAGTTGCAGAGTCATTGCAATGACTGCATCGAGGGACATGGCTCCGACACATCTTATGATCATGATCTGCTTAAGTTGTGGAACCAAGCCATTGATGAACCACTGAGTGATAACGTCATCTGGCAAGTTAGCGTGGGCCGGTGGTAGCTGCCTTAAGTGTGTTCTGAAGAGAGTAGCATACTCCTGTACGGTTTGATTTGGTTTCTGTCTATTGTTTTGCAGATAGTCAAAAATTTTGGTTGGATTCTTTTTTAGCCTGAATCGCTGCAGAAAAGCATCTCGTACTGCTTCGTAGGTACCAAAATGATTAATATCATATTCTGTAAGCCATCTAGGTGCTTCATTAACAAGTGTAGATTGGAAGACAATGGCTTTGTAGGCCTGATCCGGTGGGTGGTTGAGAACTGCGTAGCTTATCTCGAAAGTGCGTACGTGAGCATCCGGATCATCTCCTGGAAATCCACCAAACTTCGTGTATGTCACTCTCGTTGGAGGTGGCCTGGGTGGGCATAACTGTTGTTGTTGTTGTTGTCCGTTCATCGTGAGTGTATTGTACCTTCCTTCTGTATCTCGGGCCGGAATATCTGAACTACCGGAATCTGTATCGGCGGATGGTGCACTTTCTGGTGCGATTATCTTGCTTAATATGCTTCGAATCTCTGTTTCGAACAGCTTTCCTTCCTTCTTGATGTCTAGTGTATGGGAACTCGCTTCCAAGCACGGTGATTGGGCTGAAGATTCAGCAGAAAATGCTAAATCGTCACCGAAAAACTGTGATTCTCTTACCGAAATATCACCGGAATGAACCAAAATTATGCCCGAATTCGGCGTTTTTTCGCCTTCGCCGATTTCTTTGACTAGAGTGTTTCTAATCGTAGATGAATCTGAATCTTTTTCCAAGATTGTTAAACTAGATTCCAACTGCGTCTTAGTAGATTCTGGAATTACTATATCTTCGACAGACTGTGCCGAAATAGTACCGAAATGTACCAGAGGCGTAACAGGTTCCACCGGAATATGACCGGAATCAGTTTTAACGTTCTTAACTTTCTCGACAACTGGGTCAGACCTAGTTGTACTTTTACCTTCCAGAGTTGTCTTTAGTACATTAAGTACTCCAGACTGATGGTTCTTGGGATACGTTTCACCGGATCGAGTAACCGGCATGTATCATTTTTTGTACTAATCGCGTAGTATTACTAACGGAACAGTTTGCAACAATCTGGTTCTGTTGCTACTTCCAATCGAACGATAATCTGGATGTGCGATTCTAACAAACGACTGGCAATCTTGATGCCACTTTCCCATAGACGGCGCCAAGTGTTAAGGTCAAGTGTTAAATAAGTGTTAAAGTGTTACACGTACGATGTGTTACTGCTAGCCGAAATCGTTACCGAACAAATATTAAACGTAAAACAGTGATTCACCGTAAACTGTGTTAAACTTCCAGTATCGTCACCGAAACAATGTGGGTTCTTGGGAGTGGTAGGGGTCTGTTAGACAGAGGCCCTGTACTAATTTCCTAAATCTTTGCACAACAGTAAATAACCATTAACACGTCTTAGCTCAGTTATTAGCCTTCATCAAACAATATCCGATTTCTGGGAATCTGTGTATCTAACTCTTACAGACTAAACTGGTTATTGAGACAGAGCAGTAGTCCGAGTGTTACAACAATACTAACAACTAATAGGTATTATATTCTCGTAAATCAACACACAACTTCTTCATGACAGGTATATATGCCGGATAGCATACAAACTCACAGTAGGCAGTAAATCAACCAGAAGATACTATAATCGATAGATTCATTCGTCACAAAACTTATCAGTACTCTTCAATCAACTTATTCATGCTACTGAAGGTACTAGCTCTTCCTCATAATCGGGATTACCAGAGAATGATACCGAAGGTACTGAATCCGGTAGCACAACAGAGCATACGAGAACACACTTCCAGTTATCTATTCGGAAATCCCACTATCAATTAGATTATGCAAAGAAATGACTGACAGTACATAAACCCTGGGAACTTATACAACCGAACACAACGCCAACAAGCAGACACACAACCTTTTACTTACGATTCGTTACTATGCACCACAGTATCAGTGGGCGAGGCGGAATGATCAGAACACTAACAAGACTCACACTACACAACAATACATCACACAGGCTTTGACAATCCCTCTGGCAAGTCTAGAAAAACGGGCTCTCGACCACTCTTTTTTCATTGCTTTATAAAGATGTTTACAGGATGCGCGTACCAACTTTTCATGCGAATTTCAAAAACTCCGTTACATCCGGCATACATTTGTCCTACTCTGGCGGCCCTCTAACATATAACTACAACTATACATAGGTGTTCATATAGTGACATTTGAATTCAAATCTTGGAGGGATTGTACCTAAAAGTTCCCCTAAAGTTGACGAATCACCTAGTTAACAATCATTCATAACTCAGCTCGTAATTCATGCATAACATGGCCACGAGTTTCTTCAATGACTTTTACTTTTGAAGGGAATAACTCTTCAAGAGTTACAAGAGCATGTTTCTATAACTCTCTCATTGAGAGTGTGCATAAGTAATGTTTACATTTATGAATGATCAAGCACTAGGCTTGGATGAAATACGCCAACAATCTATGTCTCACATAAATCAGTGGACTCACATACATATCAAGTAGTCTCTGCCATAATGCACTACTTATCTCTCATGCATCACATACTCATATATAGAATCCACAAGTTGTAACCAGATAGTGGAGCTATCCAATGCCTCCATATCTATACATACATGGCCAAGCATGTCACAAGACCTCTAAGCATCTCAATGCACATACATGTGTTACCCTGCATGAACCAGTGTATGCCACATCTGATCTTTCCATCTGAGTCAGTGTCATCAAATCGAGAAGACACCATGTCGGCAATCCAAGACACTAGCAATGTAACAAGGGACTAGAAATAATAGTCTATCAGCAATAGGATCAGACGTGCATATCCATATGCATAACTCACATCACACATGTCTCGCAAGAGAAGAAAACCATGTGAACCACCTATCACATATCCATGCATCTAGCATGCACATAAAACCATGAGCATAAACTTGCTCACCAAGTCTCCAAACTAACCAAGTAGATGTGAAAGAATCTAGGGAAATATTTGATAGATTGTCCCCTATAAACTAAGCAATGAAGACAAGATAACTAGTAGCAAAAGAAGAATTGGTAATATGTAACCAGCTATCACTAATCTAACCAAAGATAATTCCAAAAACACATGCCAAAAAGGACTTTAAAATAAAAAACAACATGTGGGAATCATCATCCATGTATACCAAAAATCACACTGGAAAATAAAATATCAAATCAATGACCATATACTAATAGAATAACCAATACAAGTGTGCAACTTGGGCTCCAATATGGATCATGTACTTGCAAAGAAAACAATAACATGCAAGTACTAACCAAAGCTACAATCAATCTCTCATAAAATTGTGTGTAATAGACAAACAAAGTCGTATCTAGGTGGCATAAACAAAATATGATCATAATGTCAGTATACATCCATTGACAATACTATGATCAAACTCATGATGACATAAACCTAAAAGGTATACCACAATGTCATCTTACATGCTAGACATTTCTCAAGATCATGCTCTAATCTCATAGGAAGGATCTACCGCAATGATCATACATGCTCAATGCCTTCAAGCTCTAAAATTAAGAGTTCATGCACCAAAAAATCTCAGTTCCAAAGCAAAATGAACCTCCAAAAACAATTAGCATTTCTATGGTGAAAATTTATTTCTCTATCTTTTACTATTTCAAGGCCAACAATCACTAAATTTGAACTTTTCTTTCATCAGCCTCAAATACTCTTCCTTGGCTATGCAATGGCACTTAGAACACCTCAATTGGAGGTGTGTAGCTCAAGATACAAGCAAAGCATTTTTTATCATTTTCATCTTCATCTACAACACTATTTCTCTATATTATGCATTTTTGGTAATTTGATGCTTTGAATCTAGACTTGTGTTCTTCTACAAAGTTGTAGATGATTTTTCAAGTTACACGTATCAATTTAAATCACTCTAATCTAGTCTTTGAGACTTAAGTTATAACCAAAATTCTGACCTTCAATCCAAGTGATTTTAGATTGGACTTCTACATTAGTTTGAGTTTTTCAAATTTTTGGTAGACTAAAACTCCAAATCAGAATTTGTGCACTTCAATCCGAACTTCCTAGCTCAAGTTATGGCTGAAACACCAACATGTTGTAAAGAAGATTTTGACATGCACAATCACCTCTTATACCCTAAGCTTCCATTGAAGCTCCTTGCACACCAACCTTCAATAAGCTTTGATACCAATGAAAGGCTTTGGTGGGATGAACAAGAGGAGCAAGGAGGAGATAGAGAGAGAGAGAGAGAGGAGAGGAGAGATGTGCACACATGCATGGGAGCCTCGAAACCCACATAATGATCTTCTTAACGAAAGCTCTATAAATGATAAATGTATATGAATATAGGGATAAGGTTACATGAACCTTACATCCCCAAAAATTACTATCCAAGAGATTGGCATTATACCAAGTTGCATTGTCAACTTGGTGCTTTCAAACTAACTTCATATTTTCAACCTTAATTGAAAGGATCATTTCAAGCTACTGCTGAAGAAAGAAGTGAAGAAAAACAGGCCCCAAAATTTTCATTTTTTTAAAAGCCTATTCTCTTTTAAAATCCTTTGTAAAACATCAAAGAGCTATGTAAATGCTCTAGAGGAAATCCTCTAGAAGCATGATTCCTGAACATTGTAACATTAGCCTTGTACAATAGTAGGGATTCAGTGATTTACAATAAAAGTGTCAGTCCCTTGTGTGAAAGGACCATTTTTTAGGGCACACGTATATAAGTCACTTTGTGACTCTTTGTAAGGACTTTTTGCCATTGTGAGTAATCAAGCTAAAAAATTTGAATTTCCTTCTTCTCACCTATGTATCTTTTTCCTTATGACCTTGCATGTGTGTGTGATGCTTGAAATGTGTGTCTAGAGGTGTTGTCTACCCCTTTACATCTATTTGTGTCATTGTATCGTGTGTGTGAAGCATGGTAAGTTGTGGAATAAGAGTTGGTGTTTCTCGCCACTCAGTATTTTGCTCATAATTTGCAACATGCTTGTCAGATTAGGCTGAGAATACCACAAATACACCTAATATTGACCATATTTGGTTATTGGATCTGAGAGAAAAGTTCTACTTTGTGCTTAGTACTGTAGCAAGTATCATGACGCACACTCTTAGTGAAATAGGTGACATGAGAGGTTGTTCTACAAAATTTACATACATTGTTTGCACACCCACTTCATTTTCTAATTATGTATGCACATGTCCTCACACACTTGATACGTCTATGTTCACATATTGATAAATTAAAGTGCGTACTACTCCACCATTATATGCACTTGTCGATAATTGAGGTATAGTCCTGATTATCACAAGTCCCTAAGATATTTTGGCTTAGATACACACGTTTTGGGTGTCGTTGCCAGGGACTAGTTCAATCAAGGTGCCTACGTGATGGTTATAGCTATGGAGTGAGGGCTTAGGCTAAGAAGTGCTTTCAGTTGAGTGGCAAGTGCACAAGAATCTTGCACTTGTTACTTCACATACTTGTGGTGTGTGTAACGAGTCTTTAGGTTTAGGAATGAGGGAGTTAGAGAGTTAGGGATTAGGATTGAGTCAGCGATTAGGATTAGAAGGAAGTGATAGGAGGAGAGTAGGAAAATCACCCCAAGGAAATTCAAAAATTGTTTATTTTATTTTCAGGCCCTAGTCACCCCAGAAGCATAAAATCCAAAATCTTCCATTTTCCAAGTCACGTGTTTTATGCGAGTATCCTGAGCAGAATAGCGACTAGTATCATGGAGATAGTATCGACTAAAAGTGAGTGCACGAAAAGAGTTGGAAACTGAAATTTGAGCAAGGTAATCTTTGAGGTGAGCACCTCACATTGACAAATACCAAAAATTGAATAGATCACTTAGAAAACGTGAAATGACAT